>JAOTRH010068513.1:0-18056 GCA_034768845.1 Heliamphora exappendiculata | reverse complement strand
ATATAAAATGTATGCACTGAACGTGGAGCCAAGTCGAACTTGGCAACGGCGCATAAAATGTCAAGCAAAGAAATTGTGCGCACTGGCGGCTGATTTATTTATATTATTATTATTGTGTTGTATTTGAAGGAATGTGGCCTAGCCATATTTTTAATTTTTTTTAATAATTTATTTTTTAAAATTGGTAATTTATGAAAATTATCCAAAATCTTGTACATGGAAAAGCTAATTATTTTTAAATTAGTATATTCTTTTAAAGAGTTAACTGACAATATTGTTTAGAAATTGATGTGTTTTTTTTTTTGAAAAAAAAAATAAGCAGCAGTCATGATATGACAAAATATTAAAAACTATTTTTGAGGTACTCTTACCTCTTTTTCTCCTAAGAATTGAAGGAATCGATGGGAAGAGCGGCGCTATAAAATATGAAAAAAGTTCGGAATTCTTTTTAGGTAGAAAAAACTTTATTTTACATAACACTAATTATAGAACTTTTAATTCAAACAAAAGTTTTCTTTCAGGTATCACAATTTATGAGATTTTTTTTTAAATTAATGTTTAAATAGATTACCAATAGAAATTTCTTAAATGATCTAATAAATTTAAAATTTTAAAAAATTAAAATTTGAATTTTAAAACTCTTAGAAGTCTAGAGAGAAAAACTATCTTTTCGTTAGTGGATAATAGTAAAAATTGTATAGATATATGTGCAAAATATATTAATATTTATAAAAATATTAGGTTAAATTTTTAAAAATGTATTAATATTTATTTTTTTTGTTTTAATTACTCTTTAACCCACCGTCCGGTGGTCAACATGACCATATATATATATATACACACACACTAGTATTTGTACCTACGTAATACATTAGTGATATTGACTTTTCTTGTTACTAATTTTAACTGCAAACTTGTTAAACAAATAAAAAATTTTCCTATCGTGATTGACAGAGAGAATATCTTTATCAAGCGATTATGTTGATATTCAATGACTTGTTTTATTATTTCACCGAACGAAATTTGAAATCAAATATAAGAACTTGAATGAAAGAAAATGAGAAATTTTATTGCTGAAGAGCTAGAATCTAAACCTAATAATGACGAGTTAAAAATAAAAAGTTTAATGCTGGTTATTGTGTCTTGGTTCCGCGATTGGACCTATTTATAAGCATTTGAAAATATTTTTGGCTTCAATTTACTACGAGTAACTAACCCAGTTCCTGATATAGTGGTAGTTGTTATCAATTACTCTGTTGGTGGGAAATCTTAACGATTATTTACTTTAATGGGTAATTATGTTTTTTCTATTTTATTGATTTGTTGTCTAAGTGTTATTTTTTCAAATGTACGTACATGTTATTGGCTGATCGATCGACATGATCTTTTACTTGACATAACTTGTAACAGTACTCGTGTCAACAAAAGTTATGAAGGTATCCTTATTTCACTCGATAGAATATTTGTTTTTTGGTCGAATAATTTTACATAATATATATGGCATAAACAAAGCTATAATTTTTTTTCAAGCTTGCACAATTTTTTGCTACAAATTAATATTATTTTTTTATTTTATTTCAGTTATAACTACAATTTTTTATTAAATACTTACATACTTTTACTATAAATTATAATTTATAAGTTGTTATACAAATACTTAAAAGAAAGCTCACGCAATAAAATTTATTAAAAAATAAGTTATAAAAATAAAAATGTGTTAACTACGAAGTATAAGAATTCGAGAATATAAAATCTTATAATTAAAAACAATAATAATAAAGATAAAATAATAATTTATTTATTAAATTATTTATTTATTTTCATAGCTAGTGAAGTATTTTTGCTATTTTATCGATCCGTACACGTATGCTACAATCCCAACCATCAAAATCTACCAGTCCCACACAGCCACACATCTATCGAGCTGGGGAGTGTGCTGCACCTCTTGGGCACGTTTTTTGAGTATATTTTTATGATTCAATTCGTTTATTATGTAAAAAACGTCGAGTTTGTTTAGTGTATAAAAATTCAGATTCATCGGATACCTGTAGCTAAGCGATTGAATAAGATCTCTTAATGTTGTTTTATAAATAAATAAATAAAAATTATAATTTTTAGAAAAATATTGCTTGACAAATGTTAATCAATCACTTAGTTATAGGTATCCGATTAATCTGAATTTATATGTAATGAACAAACTCAACATGTTCTACATAATAAACGGATTGAATCATAAAAATATACTCAAAAAACATATCCCAAAAGGTGCAACACGAGCGCGCTCCCCACGTCCCACATCGATACGTACAAACTCAAACTCCCTCATCCTCTCCTCATATGTGAGAATGACAATGGCCTGGCGCCTGCCCTCTCTTTCTGGAGATGTCGTCGTTGGCACGCCGGAATGACAAAGATACTCTTTTGTCTCTATTCATTTAACTTATTATATATATCTCTTTGACCCATTCTCAAACTCTTCTCTACTTTCATGGACTACGACTAAATCATAAATGAATCAAACCATTCATGGAATCTTAAAAGCATTAGAATCTTAAATGGGTATATCTTTTGAGTAACTATTATGTAATTTCAGAGCTTCCCACCATATTGTTTATATGGTGTATTTTATTTAATAACATAGCAAAAAATATTACATGGTAAATAATATAGACCTAATTTTATTGGGTAAATGAAAGACAAGAGTAACTCATTTAGTCTTCACTTGACAACTTGGTTTTATGTCACTTGAAACTAAAAAATTTATTTAGTAAAAAAAATAGTATTTTTAAGCCAATAAAAAAAATCAAATAAGTTGAATGTGAAATTCTATAATTGCTCTTTAACCTAAATAAATTGGGATATAATTGTTTAGTAGAATTTGCGTAATTTTATATGTAAAAGATAAAATTAAAAATTATTATAAAAAATTATTAGGTATTTCAACATATTTTTATTTGAACATAAAAGATTTATACAATTTTATTATAAAAGAAACACTAAGTGAATATTCTTTTTTTATAAAATAGTATGGATGAAAGATTCCATAGAAAAATCAGTAGTGGCCACGGGCCGCACTGGACAGATGGAAGCCCTGGGATCGATTGCCGTGACTTGAAGAATTCCACACGGCACCGTATTATTATTGAAGTGAACAAAAAGGGATGCCTGTTTTGAAAACCACACACCATTTTTTTCAATTAAAATATTGTATATTTTTCTATTCTAATAAATTAATTTTTTTAAATTATTTATCATTTTTGAACTGTAAAATTTTTTGCAACATATTTAACAACTTTAATGTATCGAAGAGAGTAATATATACTTTTGAGGACAGATTAATCAATCTCTTGTATATTATATATTTATATATGCTATACAATAAATAAAGAGTGTTTAATTTTATACGTATTAAATATTTTTATTTATTTAAAATATAAATTAATTTTGAATATGGTGAAGGGCCAAATATCATTAACTTATTAAGATAGAACACGTGTAGGCAGTTGAACGGCTTTTTTTTGTCGTTTTGGAGTAGATAATTAAAGTCCTGATATTTCAAGCGAGGAATGATTGGACTATTAGAGTTTTCAGCTAATGCCGTTGGTTTAGAGCATATTGGTTCTGTTTGGAATAATTGTTTATTTATTTATTTAATATAATATATTTTTATTTTTAATAAAAAATTTTATTATTTAATTAAATTATTATATTTTTAAATTTATTTTGTCGAGACGAATTAAAAAAATAAATTTTTTTATTAAAATATAAAAAAATTTAAAAAATACAAATATAAACTAATAAATTATATTTTATGTTACTTATTTTTATTTTTAGTAAAAATTTTTAATCTCTTGATAAAAAAAATCTTACTTTTTGAATTTATTTCATTAAAATAATTTAAAAAAATAAAATTCGTGAAATTTAACCTAAACAAGGCTAATATTATGAAACATTGCCATCATACAAAAGTGGGAAACTTCTTGTGATGTGTACCTATATGGCAGTATCTCGTGATATTATTTATATAATTTTGTAATTTAATTATATAATAAAAAAATCTAAATAATACTGTACTGACCTATTTTTACTAAGTAAAAAGAAAATAGGGATGGCCACTAAGTCAGGGCAAAAGCCAGTATAGCCCAGTGGAGGACAGGCTTATACTGAAATTTTATAATTTTACATTTTTTTAATATTCTTGTTACATATCATTTGAAAATAAAAATAATAGAGTTCAAATTAAAATTTGTGCCTCCGCTGAAAATGTAAAAATACTATTAATACTTCTATATTTTTGTATCTCTCATATTATTATATTTGTGTCTTACTAAAAGAATTAAAATATTTTTAGTACGATTGTATTTTATATATATTTTTTATTTTACTTGTATTTCTATAAAACTATGGGTACCCTTAAATATGTAAATAAAGAACAAGTTTGACTTTTTTTGACAATTTTATTTATTTATTTATTTATTTATTTATTTTCTCAAATTCAAAGATAAAGGTGTTGTGAATAATTATAAAATATATATTTTTAAGTTATTATAAATATTTAAATTGTAAATTTATTTATAAAAATATAATTTATTATTTTTTTTGTATTTACTAATAAATATTTCAAATGTATATTTATTAAAATTTATAACATAGGTATAACAAGAATTTTTAATATTTATTAGAAATTCTTAATGGGTACTGAGCTAATTATCATCAAATAATACAAGTTCTAAATAAAAATTTACGACGCACTAAAATGTATTTATTAACAATTCTTTATTAATATCTCACACCGGATAAGTCGCAGTCGTGATGGATGACAACGCGCCCTTATCCTTATCCAAGTTATCATGAGGTTCTTCTATTTTGACCGGAGCACCTGTTGAAATTCTGCTGTGGATTCCTCGAGTTAGAAAAATAAATAAATAAATAAATAAAACAATCATTAACTAATTTGATCTTTCATTATCATCACTTTTCTGATAATATATATATATATATATATATATATATATATATATGTCCCATTTGGGTAACATAACTTATAGCTTATTTGATTTATAAATTAATAAATAAATTATGTCATTTGAATAACTAAATAAACAAAAACTATGTAAATAAGTAAACTTATAAACTAAAATAAGCTAAATAAACTGATTTATAAGTCAAAATAAGTTGACTTATAAGCCAATTGAAATGGCTTATAAGTTAAATAAGTAAATAAGTCAATTGTCACCCAAACATACTGATTTATTTGTATTTTGACTTATTTGCTAATAAATAAATAAGTTAATAAGTTAACTATCCAACCAATGCATAGTCCTGTTTGAGTTATCTATTTTTTTAAAACTATACTGTTTAATTTCTTTAAAAATTAACTAATTTTTTGTACCTATTCCAAACGCATTAATTTTTTTAAATAAAATAATTATAATATTCTCAATTAAAAAATATACTATATTTTTAATAATACAAAAAAATGTGTTAATATTTTAAATACTATAACTTAAAAATAAAAAGTAAAGATATATTAAAAAAATTTAGTTAGCAAAAAAAGTAAAAACCTACGCTAAAAAAATTATCCCAAGCACTCTATTTAAAAAAAAATTAAATTTTTAGACATCTCAAATATATATGATAATGATCAAGTATGTAAAAATGTCATATGAGTAACTAAGAATACGTATAATTCACGATATAGTATTTTTGTAGTGATATATCTTACCATAAAATATATCATATTTTATATATAATATGTAATAAATTTTTTTTAATAATTGAATATTCGGGTCAATTTGCGCACACCTTGACTAATTCTAAAGTCCTAAAGTTACTAATCAGGCAAACTTCCAGTGGCCCAAAAAAAAATTGAATTAGTGACCATTAAAAAGTAAACTCAATACCTGAGCAGTTGAACTATTTCTCAAAATTTTGTACGTAACAATATTGTATATATTATTGATACCATCGGGTAAGTGTTAGAATCTGGTCTCACTTGGCAATCGACCTTAAATTAAGTTTTTTGTCTTTTTGCTTAAAATTTTAAAAGTCAATAAGTCTCATTTGATAACACAAATACTTTTAACCATTTATTATTTCTCTTTTTTAACATAAAATTTTGTTTTATATATATATATATATATCATAATTTTTATTATACATATCTATTTTTTATAATAATTATATTATATTTTTAAAATTTACTTTTCAAAATCTATCAAACAATATCTATATTAAATATAAAACTATTTAAAAATAAAATTTAAAAAATTATAATAAATTTATGTTATGCTTTTTATTTTTTGGTTTAAAGACATTTTAAGTTAAGTTTTTTTAGCTTCTTACTTTTTAAACTTAAAATTACTTGTACAATTTATCAAATAAATTTTTTATTTATTTTATTTAAAACGATTTTAAACAAAATGCTTAGCTTAAGGCAAAATTGTCAAACGAGATTCTTAGATGATCTTCGAGAATTTGAACTAATTTAAAAGAAGTTTTGCAATATGCACATGTATTTAAATGTAAATTTAAACATATTTTATTCATATGAAGTGAATTCTATATTAGTAAAATTCAACTCATACGAGAAAAACGTATTTAGTTATATGTTTAAATATGTATTCCTAAGTTGTTTAATTTAAAACGTAAGAAAATTTCTTGAGGTGGTGGGATGGTTTTTACAAACGTAAGAAAATTCCTAAGTTGTTTACGCGATATTACAAATGATTTTTAAATATTCGTAGAACCATTAAAGTTCAATAATTTCTAAGTTATTCACATTATTTATTTTTGGTTTTGTGAGTAAATAAAGTTTAATTAAGGGTGTTATAATTATTTTATTTTAAAAAATTAAATATAATTAAAATGTAAATAGTTTTTTTAGAAAATAACAAAAAACTTAGTTAAATTTTGGAGACGCCAAAACGTAAAAGTTAATTTTTTTACTAAAAAAATAGATTTTAAACAATTCGAAACAAAGCTAAGATTTTTTATTTTTTATTTTTAAAATCATAAAGATTGGAAGACTTGACAATGTCGTCGGACAGTGATCGACCAAATCAATGGCTACATCTCATTTCCAACCATGTCTATAGGTGGTCAATCTTAGAATCTTTTGTACTACTTCAGGATATTTTTATAAGATTCTGCCTTTTGCTGATAATTTTTTTTTTTAAAATTATAATTTATAGTAAAAGTTATAAATATTTAAAATATATATTAATTTGTATTTAAAATTAATTATTTATAAAAAATTTATATATTTATAAAATAATTATAAATATTTAAAAAAATATTATTAAAATTAATAATAAAAAATTAAAATTCAGCCAAACACCACTGTAATTTGGAATGACAGCTCTTTTATTAAAAAACGCTCGCGAAGCGAAGATAAGCTCAGCCCGTACTGGCCTGATAACATTATTTCACACAAAAAAATGAGTGCAAGCCCAGCCCAACTACCCACAGGATGCACTACTCATTGTGGGTACGGATTTACTGAATATAACTGTAAATATGACTGTTTGTTAAAGTTATTATTAATAATTTTTAATTTTTTATTAATAATTTTAATTATAAATTATAAATTTTTTTAAATACTCATAATTATTATTACAATTTATAATAATATTTTATTTTATTTTTACCTACAAGTTACAAGTTTTACCAAACATTTACAACTTCTTAAATACAAGTTACAATCTATAAGTTACTAATTTTAATAATACTAAACTCCACCATAGAGCATTTGTTGAAGTATTAATATGATAAATTATCATAGAAAGTTAACTCATTTTGTACTCATAAATGGACAAACATCACTGGTACCGTTCCAAAAGAAATTGGAGGCAAGCTGAGTCTCATAAAGATGGTGTCTGACGTTACTAAACTTAATAGTTCATCGATTATAATTTATAACAGAAATTGTGAGTACTTGGTAAAAATTATAACTTATTGCTGAAAAAAAAATTGTTATAAGTTGTAGTAAAAGTTGTTGATGTTTAAAAAAATTTATAACTTATAATTAAAATTAGTCACAGAAAATTAAAAAGTACTAACGGTAACTTTACCAAACACTTCAAAAAAGACATTTAAAATATCTTTAAAATTACTTCATTAATTTAGATCTCTACGTTGTTATTAACTCTCCATTACTCTACGCTATAATATCGGTTATTCTTTTACAAAATTTTAAAACGGTCAGCTATAGTGAACTCTTTCACTTATTTTTGGTTTTAATCCATCTACTAATGATCGAATTTGACTCTATCTGGCAAGAAGAAAAAAAGCAATTGAAATCAAGGAATGGTAGTTTTTTTCTTCCTAAAATACTTATTCGGGTTAATTAATATGGTCCCAATGCATGGAAGAAAGGGAGATACGTCATCACACAATTGAAAATGGCTTTCCAACTAATTATATTATTTCCTCGACGTTGAGGAGAAATAGAGAGCTACGATGATATTATTAAAAAATAAAATAAGTAAATTCCAAAGAGGTAGAATCAGTTCCACTCTCTAATAATTATTTAAATATTTCATAAAATAAATATCAATCACTTTATACCAATATTTGTGTGCCCATTTTTTCTCTAATAATAGGTACACCACTTTTGTTGTTGTGTGCCCATGATCCCGATTGGTATTCTATTTTATTTATTTATAATTATTTTAATTTGATTGTGGTTTTTGATAAAATCAAAAAAAATTTTTTTACCAAAATATAAAATAATTCAGAAAAAATAAATACAAGTCAGTACGCGCCAAATAAATTAAATTTAGTGTTGATTATTTTTTGCCACATTTTAATTAAATCTTTTTTACTTTTCTTGCTCCTCTGAAGCGATCCGAAACATAATTTTTTTTAGCCGAAAAATAAAAAAATTTCACAAAAGACAAAAATAAGTAAAAAATTCAAAAATTATCCTACGATCTTTTATAAATACTAGTGTTTTGTTTATTCACCTAATAAAAGTGGATGAACTGAATTTATGTTCTCATTAATTTAAATTGTAAAACTTATTTTATATTTAATGATAAAATTGATAATTTAAATTAATTAAAAATGTAAATGAGCAAATTTATTTTTTTTCTAATACGGTAATCACATGGCTGCGGCTTTTGAATGGGTCATGAAAGTGTCACTCTTCTCGAGTAATTATCCGATACTCTTAAAGTATCATGTGATAAGTTTACGTAGTATTTTTATTCGATATGGTAGTAACAAATTTTACAGTAAAAATATGATAACTCATTTTTATTGAGTAATTAAGAGATAAAAAATTATATAAATTATACTAATTTATTTATCAAAAATATCAGGATAACATGGTACTCTTAAGAGTAATAATTTTCCTCTTTTCTCTCTTGATCACAAGAAGCTACTCAATAGGAACGCTACATGTTATCTGGTTTGGCAGTTATTGGTGAATCCAATTCATCATGACACGTGGACAATGATAACTCTCCTTTTGTCGTCTCATAGTCCAAAACTTCAAAACCTACCTCCATCTCTTACACGGAATTACTGCTTGAATTCTAATCCCTTTTTTCTTTAAAAAGAAATAAAATCATTATAGTTTTTTCTTTTCCTTTTCATTTCCACTAATTAAGTTGGGTATAAATATGTGTCTGTGCATGTTTTTAGAACAATTTGGCGCTCTTGGTTGGGATTTCGTATTGTCACTACTGCAACTCTCTCTTTCTCTCTAACTTTCTCTCTCTCTGTGTGTGAAGTCTAAATGATGAGCAATCTAAGCATGGTGGAGGCAATATTGCCACCAGGGTTCAGGTTTTATCCAAGGGATGAAGAACTCATCTGTGATTACTTGATGAAGAAGTTAACTTCCTCCGACTGCCTTAATCTCATGATCGAAGTCGACCTCAACAAGTGCGAACCTTGGGACATTCCCGGTGAGTACTCTCTGCTTCCCACACCGCCTATTCGCTGCCGTTGCCACCATCACCACACTATCACCCCCCACCACCACCACACCAGGTAGCTACCACCACCGCCCACCAGGGCCACCACCATGTCATGCGATATCCCACATAGGAAGTCATAATTTGACCCAACTGCACGTTTTGGCATGTTGATCTAACCTAAACATGTAAAAAAAAAAAGAGAAATATGAATTTTGATTTGTTGACTCGAAAATGAATATTAAACAATTGAGTCTTTAATTATAACTTTGTTGATTCAAAATAATGCATAAAGAATTAGAACAAAGAGATAACTCTTGAAATTATATTAATCGCCAAAAGCTAGTTGCCTTAGCCAGTTAGCCCTATGACTTGTAATGATATTTATAATGATTTTTTTTTTATTGAAAAGGAATCAGCCCATTAAAAAAATGCTATATGCCAACAAATTTCTTAATAGCAAAAAATTATCAAAAAACATAAATATCAGATGAACCCAAATTTGATTAATAGAAATATATAGAAACAAAAAGAAAGTCCCTGAAAAAATTATTACTAAAATTAAATTTTTTTTAAAATAACATCAGAATCACATATGCTGCCATATTTATGTTGCGGGGCATCCACTAAAGTGTCTTGAGATTATTGATAAGTACTGTTTGGTATTAACTAAAAAACCAGTTATTTTGTTGAATAATTCTCAAAATTCTGAATTTGCCTAGGTGCTTATATCCCATCGTTAAAAATATTGCACATCCATCAGATATAAAGTAGAAATGCATTTTTTGTATTTCTTGTTTGAGTGTTTTTAATAATCAATAGATTTTAGAATGAAGAAGATGAACACTGCATATCGTGCAGAATCATTAATACCGGTTGATTATTCAATTTTTTATTATTGTTTTGTTCCAATATTAATTAAAGTAAAATTGTATTTTCTCTTAACTAAACAATTTTTTAAAAAAAGTTTGAAAAAAGAGTACTAAAACTTCAAAATCAGTTCTTACCAAATAAAGTGATCACTTTATATAATATTCCCCTATTATAAATGCCACATTCATTACTTTTGTGCGATAGTGACACCCATTGGCTTTGAGATTACAATACTACAAATGAATCACACTCACATATTTAAAGCATAGCTAATAGCTTCGCCGTATTATCTCAACCATACGCGTGTACGGTTGAAGTAGTTCATGTTGGAATGAGATGGTTTTTTAGTCGTTTAGTATGAAAATAATTAAGGTTTTGTCTCTTGTCATCAACCTCCCCTCCCCAGCTACTAGCTGCCATCTACCTAATTTCCTAATTTCCTAATTTCCTAATTTTTATTTATTATCACGGACGTAAACCACCAGTGACTTCTCAAAAATTGTGAGTCACTAATGAGGCCACGACGTGCATGCTTGCTTGGCTACGCGTTAGCTCTCCACAGCCCTCTGCAACTATATATATATTAAGAGCATTAATTATTTTAGCTAATCACTTTTTCTTCAATGTTACTAGACATTTTAGCTAAATAAATAATACAAATTAATATATCAACATATGATTAGTGAAATACAAAATAACTAGCGGGATAGGGAGTTTGTTGAAGTACTTTAAATGTGCACTGAATTCCTATTTTGGTGGTGTTTGATATTACTGAAACGAATAGCTTATAGATTGTAATTTTTAGTAGAAATTGTGAGTGTTTAATAAAACTTATAGCTTGTAACCAAAATAGATAAAAAATAATAATTATTATAAATTGTATGAGAAGTTGTGAGTGTTTAGAAAAATTTATTGTTTATAGATAAAATTAGTAGCAAAAAATTAAAAGTTAAAAGTTGTAACTTTTACCAAACACCCGCTTTAACCACTATGACTGGTATAAGATTAATTAAGGGAGACATTTCTAATACGTACCAGTAATTGATGAATCAAATTAATTTAGTAAACTTATCATTAATTTCTTAGCATGTCTGAATTAATTAATTCTTTGATAGAAACGGCTTGTGTGGGAGGCAAGGAATGGTACTTCTACAGCCAGCGTGACCGGAAATATGCAACTGGACTGCGAACCAACAGGGCAACAGTGTCCGGGTACTGGAAGGCTACCGGGAAGGATAGGCCGGTGAGTCGCAAGGGTGCCCTTGTTGGGATGAGGAAAACATTGGTGTTCTACCAAGGGAGGGCACCCAAGGGAAGAAAAACCAACTGGGTCATGCATGAATTCCGAGTTGAAGGACCCCTTTCCCCACCTCAACTTTCTTCTGTCAAGGTTAATTATCCCTCTCTCCCACATCTTAATTGCTTTTCTGCTCTTAATTCAGTATAGTTTGATAAATTACTATTTATATTTATGAAACTTGGCTAATTAAATTACGGATCTGAGTAACAAGTTTTTTAGTACTAGAATCTCTGAGGCGACAGAAATTTCTCTCTTTTGCGGTGTTTGCATCGAAAGTTGTGTTAGAATATTTGTTACATACAGTTCTTATTTTCTGCTTATAAGGTGAAAACAATTTTTCAGAGAGTTGAATTTTTTTTCACATAACCAACTTTTATCACAAGTACAGTTGTAAGAAACATTCATTTTATACAATTCTAATGTTTCCATGGTATTGCAAAAAAAAAAAACTTTAACTAATTGAAATTCTGTGCGTAAATGATCCAATTTTGTTTCATTAGTCATGACAAAGATGAATTAAAAAAATATGATGCAACCTGACCTACAAAGAGCAGTACTAATTAAATATGATGGTCAATTAAAGACCTTGTTAATTTGTTTATTGCCTAAGTTCAAAGTCAAAGGATTTTAGCTGATGTTTCCGCAATCTAAAGACAAACCTATTTATAGTTCTTTCCGCATAGAGATTTGTGGTCCCTGCATAGAAGTTTGGTTTTTTCTTGTGTAGAGAATTCTTTTTTTTGAAAAGCTATTTTATTGCATTTGATCTATATAACTCTTTGATTGACTTTATACTAGATTTGTAATTCATTTAGGTCTCCTTATATAACATTATTCCGATAAAAAAAAATCAAAATTGATCCTCCTGCTAATGTTGAATTCTTATTTTTGTATGGACAGGAAGATTGGGTATTATGTAGAGTGTTCCACAAAAATAGTGATCAAACTCCTGCCAAACAAGGCATGGGAAGCAGGCATAATGATGACACAATTAGCTCTTCATCTCTCCCATCACTAATGGATTCCTACCTCACCTTTGACCAAACTCAACCAACCAACACTACAGATGATGATCAGTATGAGCAAGTGCCCTGCTTCTCCATTTTCTCCCCAAGCCAAATCAACCCAATTACTTTCCCATCACACACCATGAACAATAATGGAGGTGGCATCCCAGAACTTGGTAGCACATGTTTAAACCCTTTCTCTAATTGTGACAAAAATGTCCTCCAAGCTGTTCTAAATCATCTCACCAATATGGATAGCAATCCAAACATGAAAGGATCATTCGGCTCTGGTGAAGGAACGATGTCGGAGAGCTTTTTGTCTGATGTGGGTTTCCCTACCATGTGGAACCAGTATTGATTTTGATCATGCCTCTAAACTCATGATTTAATTTGGAGTTGTTTTTTTCTTTTTTTTTGGTTTTTCCCTAGCTCCATGCTTGTTATAGGCATTTATTTACCCATTATTTGGCTTTTTCTTGTTAGTAAATGTACATCAGTTTCCTAGCTTATTATAGATTGAACATGTGTAAATGTAATTAACATTGATTATGGATCTTGAGTTTCTTTAACTACCAATAGCACCTAAACATGGACCTTTTCACTTAATATATTATATTTTTATATATGTTGAATACAAAGTTTTTATGTAATATTAAAGTAGGATTACTGAAATAACATATATCGTTTCTATTTTATCATGTGTAGGATTTGCTATATATAATTTTAACATCTCATTATATCGAAAGTTAATTCAAACTCAAGTTTAAAACTCATGTAACTAAAAGATTGAGTGAACTGTTATAGTTTTATGATATAACTATGAATGTATTTTGTCCTCCTTCCCCAAATTCTTTTTATTTTACCGATGAATAATCTATCATAATTCGGAATTTATTTTTTTTTGCATTTAATTCTCATCAAACAAATAAATAAATAAATAAATTTATTATTTTAACTAGTTTAATAGGAATACTAAGAATTCTTGTTATACATTCGTTCCAATTCTCTACTCGCTTTTTTAGATTCATCGATTCATTCCACTTATTTTTAAAAGAATCGAAAATCGACAACCCATGATAACATACTATAGAGGATCAGAGTTGGGATCTATTATTTTCGTCCAAATTGGCTGAACAGTCCGGGATGAATTCCATTTGTTCCTGTACAAAAAATTGGTGAGATACCCACCGGTGACTTTTACCGGTGGACCCTTCGATGATAAAATCAGACATGGGCTTTAAAGAAGAAAAAGTTTAAGAAAATAATTTGATAGAATTTCTTCTAGTGGATTAGAATGCTTACATTTGTCTTTAAGAGTGTTGGCTATTTATAGAAAAAAAATATATTTAACCCGCTTTTAGAGTTCGACCTGATCCGAGCAGGTCGGGTTATACACTCTCTCTCTGTTCATTACACAGTTGTCAATCTGATGGTGACTTATTATTACCATCATTATATCTTTCTGCAAGTTCTTTCTATTATGTTAAGCTATCCATCCGTAGTCAGACCTAATTTAGGCTAAATCAATCCTCTCTGACACCCTATTCCCAGAGTTAGTTCAACCGCTATTAACCTTTTATCTTGAATGTCACCTTCTGATACGCGTATCATGGGCACTGATTACCATGTACCTAGCTCCGAGCTTGGCTTTCGAGGTTATCCAACATGCCATGTTCAAAGGTGGGTGCCGAACACTTCTCCGCATGGTGTTGAGCACCTCTCCTCATGGTGCCGATCACCTCTCATCGAGACCATGGTTGAGTCTCTCCCCTAAGCTCGGGCTCGTGGCCATGGCGCTCAGGCCCATGGTCATTCTATGATTTCACCTCTCTCGAGATCTTAAAAGCTCGATCGGCAGCATTGTCCATGTGTGCTCGGTCCACTTCCCAAGTTATGAGGGGTATACTGAGGTATAATATTGTGAGCCAGTGACTACTGCGATAAACGACATTTCACGTGTGTGCCACGTGACCTTGATCAGAGCTCATCCTCCCTCACATAAGATGAACTTAAGAAAGAACTGCAGCAATTAGTTTGTTAGTAGTGATGAAGCAGATGTGGAATCTTGGGCAGTTTCTTTTCACATTTGGAAAGAACATTGAGATTAGGTAATTGAAAAAAACAAAGCAAGGAAAAAAAAAATCAACGTTTGATGTTGTTAATTGGTTCATCCTTTTCCCACTCGGAAGGATTCAGATGAGCATAGTCAAATCAAATGGCAGATCGAGAGCACCGATAATCTTGTTGACTTCCGAATATAGTTGTAGTTGTAGGTCCATCGATCGGCGTCGTATTGGCGATGTATTACAGAGATTTCTATGCCAACCTCACGTCATGGTTATTCAACTCGTAAGCTTCCATTCTTTTGTTTTATGCAAGTTGCACTCAACTTCTAACATAATTATGGGGTTTTGTAACAGAGATGACTGTAATAGTAGGAATATTTGTCCCTGATTGGCTAGTAAAAATTTTTAGTTTTTGGCTTAAAATGTAAAAAAAAAAAAAAAAAAAAACTGATAGTCTGTTTGGCAAAAAAAAAGTAAAAAAGTAAAAAAATCAAAAAATCAAATCTAAACTCAAAATTTTAAAATATTTTATTCAAGCTCTCAGTTATTTTAAAATACAATAATATCGTTAATTTATAATTTATTTACTATCATTATTAACTATATATAATTGTTATTTTTAACTAGATATAAGGAAAAACCTTAGTCATATTTTGTTCACAATGATTGTGATAAGGTAGTTGAACAATATCGGATCAAGGTTCTCTCTGTTTTTTAAATAAAGAGAGATTTATCTATTTCTATTTTATGATGTTTTGGTAGATCATTTTAATGTATGAATCGCTCATATTGTAGACTATATCGAGAATATTATATGTATAAAAAATTAAAGTAATTAAACAGCGATAATATTATACATATTAACTTTCGAGTATTTTTAGAATTTATATATGTGATCCATTCATCTAGTTATCTATTTTTGATTAATTTAGTTTTTTACATATGGATGATGCTCTCGTTAAGTTTAACAATATAAACAATTCAAATAATTAAGATAGACTTGCAATAAAAAATTTTAAAAGTAGAAAAGACTTTATTTTTTTTTAAATGAAGAGGATTTAGATCTAACAATATTCACTTTGTTATTATTTTAAACATTGTCAACCATTATAAGTTTTGATAGTAGAGTCCACAATTTAGACTAATAATAAAGTAGGTATTGTTCATTCATTTTGTCCACTTAAATAATTTTATTTTCAAAAAAAAAGTCTAATTGCTAATTAAAGTTTCTCAAGACACTTTATTTTATTTTATTTTGTGCATGGAAAGATGTGTCAGGGTATTTATCATATATTTGGTTTTTCATTTATGAACTTAAAACAAAATTAAAAAAAAACTGAAAAAATATTTTTTTGAAAAACTCTATATATTATGGTAATTTCTATTTTTTATTTTATAATATTTAATTTTTATTATAAAATCAACAAACATCTGGATTATGGTAATCATAGTTATAGTTGTGGATTTAAATTTGATAATCATAGTTTTGCCTTTGATAGAATTTGTATTTAAATTCGATAATAAGAAAATGTTCATTGCTTGAATTAATTATTTCTTTGGTAGTAATGTGGGCTCCACAACTAAGATAAGGGTATCTTAAATCATAAAATATTTTATGTCTGGCCTAATTATCATTATAAATAGACAATGATCGGCTTAAAAAAAAGACGATTATAGTAACAAGTGAAAGAAAAATATTATTATTCTCCGGAAATGATAGATGACTAGCCTAATTTAGTTCGATTACGCAATTCACATAAAAATTAGATTTATTTTACATAATTTGATCATATTTGTTTAGCTATTTTTAAAAAAATCCTAGTCATTCAATTTTTAAAAGCAAATTAAATCAAATCATGTAGTTAATTATGTTCAATAAATATAATGTTTTGTATGAATAACATATTTTGCGATATCTATAACATAAATGATTCAGATTATAAAATTATATAAAAATTAATATTATTTTAAAGCACAGAAAATCCTGCACCGCTCCAATATTGAAGTGACATTTGGATTTGTATTTGGTTTGGAGCATTTTCCTCTTCCGTTGAAATTTAAAATTCATTAATTTGACGAAAGTATATTTAAATGGGAAAATAGAGGGATATTGCGTAACGATAAGGTAATGCCAAACAGAAGCAAACAAGACGACGAATCTGCCATCTTATTTTGTATTGTTCTGACTATCACTTTCACCCGTTTAACTATAACAGCAAATTTTGCATTTTTTAAATTGTCTTTTTTTAATTAAAAAAAAAAAAAAGAAAGAAAGAAAGGAAAGAAAAACACTAAATCCATATTGAGCTCACCGCAGAGATTTGCTGACTTGGTTTCACAAGGCAGTGTTTGGATTTTGTTGCTTTTTCTGTAAAATAATTGAATTATAAGAGAAAATAAACACTAGTTAAAAGCAAGAAAAAAAACAAAAAACTTTAATTCCATATGATGTTTTAATTAAAAATATAATTTTTCCTTATCCTTAGCTTGATTCGATCTAATGGCAAGTTAGCTAAGATTGAATGTAATCAAAGTATATAGATATATAGAATTCTTGTTTTTAGAAGTGTGAGTGCCTGACTATATATATAAAGGGTAAATTACACTGATTTCTCATAAAATTTCGGTCAAATACAATTAAATCCATACTTTTGGATAAATTACACTAACACTTATTTTCGTTAATTGCTTTTGAACGGTATTAATAAAAAAATTTAATTGACAAAAATACCCTTCTCCTTTTCTCAATCTCTCTCTCTCTCTCTCTCTTCCCCTCTTTCCCCTAATCTCTCTCTCTCTCTCTCTATTACACTCACAGGCCCTCCCCCCCCTAAACGCCGCCACAGTCGGCCACAGCCGGTGCCGTTGTCCGCCGTTCACGCCATCC
>JAOTRH010068502.1:0-18056 GCA_034768845.1 Heliamphora exappendiculata | reverse complement strand
GAACCCATTGAAGGGTAAAATCTGTTCTTTAAAACCCATTAATGAATACCGAAACCCAATGAATGTTCTGTACCAAAATTAAAAAATCATTCATTCAATGCAAATACTCTCCAGAAAAGAAGAACTCTAAGGGAAAATTTTAAACAGAATGTGGTTGAATTTGAAATCAATGAAGCAGAGTGAGATTAGAGAGCGACACAGCAAATTAATGTATTTATACCTTCGCACTGTCTTGCCTAAGAGAATTAAAAGAGCATATATAATACAATATTAATGTATTTTTATGTATTTGAACCTTTTGTTTAGCTTCAAAATATAAAATATATGTGCTAATAATATAAACAAGATTAATGTTTGAAACCGCGCATAGTACGAGTTCATTATTAGTGTTATTTTAATAAATATTTATATTTTATTCCAACCAAAATATGATTCAATTTTAATGTACACTAATAGTATTTTTAAGTATTTGAACCTTGAACTTAAAATATATATAAATAATAAATATATATCTATATAATAAAACAGCTTCTAAAATGTCAGAGACATTTTCAATCTATGGTTAAAATTGATTACCGCCTAAATAAGAACTCATCCAACGGTTCTGAGGCTTTCCCTACTCTTCGTTCTAAGGCTTTCAGCGCCTCTCTCTCATACGCCCATTATTTTAAAAAGTCATATATCTCTCTCTCTCTCTCTCACCCAATCCCTGTAATCTCTCTTCTCTCTCTCTCCCTCCCTCCCTCCATCTCTTTGACCCGACACCCTAAAGCCGCCGACCCTCTGTCGCAACCGCTCTGTTGACGCCGACGTTTTGTGCTGCCTTCGCGACACCGTGCTTCCTTCGAATTTGAGCTCCCCTCCCCCTCTCTCTGTGCTCAACCATCAGTGCTCTTCCCTGATCTCTGTTCTGGTTTTGATCCTCTCCCGCGCCTCATCTCGGTCTCTCACCCACGCTTGCTCTCATGACAACACGAACGATCTCTAAATTTCGAC
Organism: Heliamphora exappendiculata; assembly: GCA_034768845.1. Lineage (NCBI taxonomy): Eukaryota > Viridiplantae > Streptophyta > Magnoliopsida > Ericales > Sarraceniaceae > Heliamphora > Heliamphora exappendiculata. Next base: position 17,060 of record JAOTRH010068502.1, on the reverse strand, counting down.
CTTAATAGATTTCCTTTTTTTGTTGTGAATCATGGGTTTTTATACATTTTCAGAAACTTTAATTTTTTATGCATTTTTATGATAATTGTTTTTAGATCCATTTGTCTTTATTGTCAGATTCTTAATGCATTTTTATGATCATAGTGGTGTGTTTTGTTTGCTATGCTTCGCTATGTGTTTCTATAAATGACGTTTAACACAAAAAAAACTAATTAGAGAGTTTTGCTATATTGCTCCTTAACAATAGGCGTGAACGACTTCAACAAAGTAGAGTTGGTTGAGGTATGTTTTTCACTCTGTTAATTCGTGCTACAATATATATATCTCTCTCTATCTATCTTCTTTTGATCTCTTTTTCTCTGTTTGCATTGAAAAATTATAAACCCATTTGGATTTTGTTTGTTCAGGTGTTTGAATAGAATTGAAACTCATTTGGTCAACTATACAGTACATGACGATGTGTTTAGTTTTGTAATTATTTAACTCGAACAATCATAGCCATGTGTTTCTCACATTTGATTTCTCTTTTGCTCTGTGTATGAATTTATTTTTTTATACTTTTATTTTCTTTCATGAGCTCTTATTCTCTTTACCTAGGTTTTTTTCACACTTTAAAAGTTTGTTTTTTAATATATGGGTCACACTTCTTATATTTTCTCACTTTCTTAGTTATTTTGGGCTACTCACAAATTGTTTGATGAAATGATTTATGGGTTGTGTTCTATTGAGATTCTTATGGATTTGTGTTTTTTTCTTTCCAAGCTTCATAGAATTTACATTGAGAGATGGACAAAAAAAAATAAGAACTAAGATAAACCTTTTGCACTCATTCAACTAATGCCAACAACGGGACAAAGCTTCGAATGCATGCATGACTTATAAACCCCATTTCATTAATTCTACCCTATTTCAAATAAATTGCCCAGCTATCTTGACTTTTTAACATTGATTGTGCTCAAAGTGCCGTGGAAGAAAAAAAAAAAATCCCTTTTAAACCACAACCCAAAAAATAACTTTTCATTTCTCTAAGCTTTGCTTTTTCTTTTTGTTTTGAAAACAAAAGTTGATGTTCCAAACGAAGCTGATTAAATTGTGTTTTTGAAGATGTATAACTCTAATTTTAATTGTTAAAAAGTGATATATGATGGTTGAAAATTGATGGTGAAGTTTGGAATTGAGGTGGTTGAGAATGAAAAGCATTTTTGTTGGCCCAACTGTGTTAATATTGAGTGATGCATTATGTTGTTTTAAGTTTTGAGTTATTATTAACTTGCTTTTATATTATGTAATTTAATTCAATTCTTTGTTTTTTGGGTGAACATGGATACTATCAAATCTTCCATGATAAGAAGTCATTTGATTTGATTCTCGACAAAATTCATTTGATTTGCTTTTTTTTTTTATTGAATTCTTTAGCAAATAAAGAAGACAATTGGTAACTATCCTGAACCAGAAACAAATAAAACATAGACATGAAACAAAAACATGAGATTAAAACTAAACAACCATTGACCAATAACAAGCTAGAAAATAAATTCATTTTTTAAGAAAAAATCTTTAGCAAATAGTGAAAACCATTGCTAACAATCTTAAACCAGCAACAGATAAAACATAGACATGAAACAAAAATATGAGATTGGGTTTAGGAAATTAACAAAAAAAACCTGAGCCATTGTCAACACAAACATTGAACGAGAACATCTAATTTCATCACAATATTAATCTTTTTTTAGTTCATGTTTTGAAATTAGTTTATTAGGCTTTTCGGTTTCTTCAATCAAAAAATCTTAATCTCTTTCTCTCCCCATAAATTGTAGAGATTTGCCAAAATGCTAGGTTGCTTTCATGTGTTGTGATACAAATTAGTACTTTTTGTGTTACAAATCCTTTAATACCTACAAGTATTTTCAACATTTTGTTAATAAGCTTAACTATTTTTTTCAATCTCTTCTTAAAACTCATTCCATGTTTTTTGTACTTTTTACTCATATAGTATGTTCGTTCCTTATTCTTAGATACCATTTCGTATATTTCATACCATATTTCAGCATTAAAGATACCAATTTGGATGGCACTTTTTGCAACAGGTGAACCTGTGTATAGTATACTCTATATTTCTGATATATTTTTTCTTTTGAGTTAGCATATTAACCATCGATTTTTTTTCTAATTGAATATCGATTTTACATTGATTGATTTTGGCATCAAAAATACTACTTTGGATGGCACTTTTCATGTTTTACTTTTTTTTTTGTCATTTACTGGTAATTTGGTATTTGGAGTTTGGCAAGCAATTTTTTATTTGATGATGAAATTTTTGATTTTCATGTTTGTTGGGAAGTATCTTTACATGATTTATTTGCCTGATCAATTAGTAAGTCTAAATTTTAGGATGTGAATGTTAAGTGTTGTGTTTGCATGTAGTTGTGAATGGCATATAGTCGTAGACTCTAAGTTTAAGAGTGTGGGTGTTAAAGACGTAGATATGTTTAAGAATCTCCAAAAATGTTATTTTTTTATTCTATGTAAGGCATCACAAATTGGGGTTATTCTTATGCTTTTTTTTTTTCTATTGGAAACTAACCTAATGAACACAAGTTTTTACACTTTTTTTTAAGTACAATTCTTTTTTGTTGGCAAGAGTTTCTTTGATTGTGAGACAGTTGTAAATTACCATTGTAGATTTTTTTATTTGCATGCACCATTGTTCCTCTTGTTTTGTGTATTATTTTAATTCTTATAACTAATTTGTTTAGGCTCACTGTTGTTAAAAAATAACTTTAATTCTTATAACTAATGACAACTATTAGGTTGGTTTTCTATTTAGTTTGGAGTTGTCAATTAAGAACGAACACCCAAAGCACTCTCTCATAGAAACAAAAAAAGAAAAAATAATTTATTGTAGTCTTCAATGGTATGACCAAACTCCTTTCAAAAATGAATGCAGACACTCTAAAATGAATTTATTGATTTTAGTTGAGTCAAAATGTGTTGGTAATGCATTTAAGATGTGCTAATTGTACATTATTTAATGTAAATTTTATATAATCTCTCTTTTAAATGAAAGTTCTAATAATTTTTTTGTTAGATGAATTGAGTTAATTAAGAAGCTACTAATGGTAACCACATTCTTTTGTATGCATTTTAATAATACACCTATGTTAATACTGATAGTTTACCTAAGAAAAGCCCTTTGACCCATAATTGAATAATCTATATATAGATTGTTAATTTATGTAATAAAGAATGTGGAGAAAATTCAATGTTATTCCAGTAATGCAATATTCTATTCAAGCTCTTTGTTCTCAATAAGGATCACAAACCTTTTTCTTTACTCTTTTTCTTTTTCTTTGTTTATTTGATTTTCTTTTTTTTTTCTTGTATTTTGTTAGTCATAGATAATCTGTTAGGGCGGTGGTGTTGTGAATATGAGGTAGTGGTGGTGTGTACGCGATGTAGGAATTTAGGGCGTGTGAATTTTATTGAGATTGGATAGTGAGGGGTTGTGAGTGAAGCGAAGGGTTGTGAGGGAGGATGATGGTGGTGGATGAGAATGAGGGGTTGTGGAAGGTTGGTGGTCGGAGATTATTCAAGATTTTTTTTTTTAATATTTATAAGTCGAATAGGGTATGTTGTTTGTTTAAATTTTGATTACACTATTTGCATCACACAAAGTCCACTTTTTAATATTTATAAGCTGAATATGCTTATGTTGTTTTTTCAAATTTTGACGACATGATCTACCTCACACAAACCCGACTCTGCATATGTCCAACACAGGGGATGAAATGTATTCAACAAGTAAGAGCATTCCACGGGTCAAGTCACATATTTATGAGCGTAGTAGTTACATATTTATGTACCAACCATGCTGGGAGTATCGATTTTGTCGATTGGCATTTTTTTACTTAAAAAGTGGATTTAATTTACCATTAAAAATTTGGGAGTGCATGTCATTATTTTGCAGAAGTGAAACTTCAAAATCTTAACATTGGAAGTGTTGTTAGGCTTCTAATCCTAACATTGCAACTTCTCTTAATTTCCTTCATTTATAGTTCTCAGCCATTGCCCTTGTTATGGTTTATTATTTTCTATTTCACTATCTTGCTGACTTCACTGTTAACGAATAAATCATAAAACACAAATGAATAAATCATAAACCACACTCCATGTCAGTTGAATTGATTTTCTTTCAAGTTTAAAGCATATAAGAGAATTTTTATTTTTCTTATTCTTTTGTTACGATATGAATAAGAGAATCTCTACGTCATTTGAATTAATTTTATTAAGCTATTCTTTTTTCGATTGGTATATGTTATTGATTTGAAACTGGATATTTTAAATGTATGAATGAGAAGTTATGATAATGTGTGTTTGAGTTGTGGGTTTATTATTGGGATCTGGGTAGAGCCTGTGTATATTGTGTTGTTTGATTTTATTACAAATTATTTGGTAAACAGTCAACCCGTTGGATTATTCAAAAAATAGAAAAAATTCTATCAATTTTTTATAAAATTTAATACTTAGAATAATTATCTTTTTTTTTTTTAATTAGTTTATACTATTGATTTCAAACTGAAGGTTTTAAATGTATACATGAGAAGTTATGATGATTTGAATTGAGTTGTGATTTTGTTGATGGATCCAGGCAGAGTCTGTGTATATTGCGTTTATTAATTTTATTACAGGTTATTTGGTAAACGCTCAAATCGTTGGATTATTCGAAAAACAGAGAAAATTCTGTCAATTTTTTATAAAATTTAATACTTAGAATAATGATCTATGTATTGCACATTAGAAAAATTATTAAAATGCATGAGTAATTTTAAAAAATAATAATAATAATACCTTTAGGCACGAACAATACATAGTATATTAATAATATAGACAATGTATAAAATCGTGCATAGTAAGGTACGGTGTTAGTTTACCTATTACAGTACATATTAAAATGTTTTCCAAAAAATTGGATTCACAGTAGGTTATGTGCGGTGTTTAGGTGATATTATAAAAGTTTTATGTATTTTCAAATATTAAATATAAAATATCATATTATATGTTATTTAAATATAATTACAAAAATATGGTCATCCTAATATAATTAAAAAATTAATACTATAATGAACCTAGTTAGACTCTGATTGACAATTTTAATTTTTTAGCTAAAAACGCAAAAAGTTAAAATCATTCATTTAGTAAAAAAAGTTCAAAAGTTAAAAAAAAATTAAAAATTTAAATTAAAACACAAACTCTCAAAATATTATATTCAAATTCCCACAACTCTTAAAATATAATAATAAATCTCATTTATAACTTATTTACTACTATTATCAATTACATATCATTGTTAATATCAAATATATAAAAGGGTAAAATTGTCTATTTTAAATAAAAAATAAAAAATTTAATTTTTTATGCAAATAATTGATTTTAAAAAAACTAAATTACTAAATAACTTATTTTAAACTAAATTTAATATTTTAACTAAAAATAAAAAAAATAAAAAAACTAATTTTTAAATTACTTGTCAATTGGAGCCTTAGTAATTATATTTAGATATTATATCAGTGATATTTTATATAATACTTATATCATTTTACAAATTTATTTTTTATTTTTTATTTTCCGTCACGTGCATTTTATTTTCTCACACACGTCACCCGTCACCGTATCATTAGCCAAATAGGAAAGAAGACTCCGAATCCCAAACCAAACCGGAAGGGGTTTTCGACGTTGATTCAAACGTGGACTCCTTTCCAATAACACAAGTTCTCTCTTTAATCCTTGGATTGTATTAAATAATTTGGAAGGAAAATTCTTTTTTTGTTTAAATTAGATATAATATTATTTAAATTATTTTTATAAAGGAGTGGGAAAGTTAAAGCTAAAAAGATGAGAAATTGTTCACTTTTAAGAGATTATATTCTTTTTTAAAATTAAGAGAAAACAGAGAATGGATAAAAAACTAATTATAATTATTTTTATAATATTTATTATAACTTTTTAATGTCTATATTAAAAGTAATAAATTCAAGAAGAAAAAAAATAAAGTCTTTTTAATTTTTTGAATAACCAAATAAAAAGAGGAATATCTTCCAACTTTTTTTTCTTTTCTTTTCTATTTTATTAAGGTTTGTTTGGTTTAGTTTTTATTGTGATTTTTTTTTGTCTTTTATAAATTTTTTAAATTTTTTGGATTAATTTTTTTACTCTTTCGATTCATCATGATAAAAAAATTTAAAAATATAACTATTTTGAAAAAAATTAAAAAAATTTATTAAAAATAAAAAAATCACATGAAAACTTTAAAGTGTCTTTTTTTTCATTTTATATGAACTTTTAAAAAAAAGTATTAAATTTTTTTACTTCTATAATTTTGTAACGAAAGTAATCTAAAAAAAATATTACCATTTAAGCTAAAGTAAAATTTTTTCACTAAAAAAAAAAAACGCATATAAAAACTATCCCAGAGTGCCTAACTAACAATTCCATTCATTCTTCCTCCCTTCAATTCTCTGTAATTCGATTGATTTGTTAATCAATGGAGGATCACAATGGAACAGTCATGGGCTACCCACCGGAATTCTTTCGGACTGTATATGGCGCTCCACTCGACGGACAACCCGCCGCCGCCGCCACAAGAAACCTATCTCCTCCTTCCCCGGCGCAACCACAACCCCAGATCACCGTCGACGAAGCAGAACAGAAGTGCCAGAATCTCATCATGCTGGCCCCCCTCCTCGCGTTTACACTTCTCGGCGTCCTCGCCGTCGCCACTATTGTCTTGCTGGTGGGTTTCGAATCAAGAGTTTGTCCGCCGGTGTTCCAAGTGGCCTCCGCCTCGGTCTCTTCCTTCAACTTATCCTCCTCATCCTCCTCCTCCACATATCATCTCACCGCCGACTGGGACATCGTCTTCTCCGTTCGGAACCACCGCTCGAGCGGTGCCATCTTTTACGAACGAATCGAGGCTTCGGTTCTCTACCACGGCGTTTCTCTCTCATCCGCCGCCGTCCCCCCTTTTTATCAGGACGGGAGAGACCAGAGGCTTGTGAGGGCGAGCATGGCGGCTTCGTCACTGTCCATTGACATGTCCGTCGCCGACGACATTGATGGGGATTGGAAGAAAGGAGCTGTAAACTTCACGGTGACTGTGGATGGGACGGTTAGGGTTAGTTCGGAGATGAGCGAAGGAGAAAAGCACCATATGACGGTGTTTTGCGACGACGTGACCGTCGGAGTTTCGTCTAACGCGACGGCGGGGACGATGGTCGGTGGGGCGAGGGAATGCAACGTCCATCTTAAAGGTGGAGCTTTTCTGTGATTACTTTTGGCCTGGTTTAGGGTTTTTTTTTTAGGATTTTTTTTGCCTTTATTGATTTTTATTTTAAAATTAAAATTTTAATTTTTTAATTACTAGTGACATGAAAAGAATATTAAAATTATGTTCGATTAGATTAGAGTTGAGAAAGTTCATTAAATATATATAAAAAAATAATAAAAAGATAATTTTGCGACCTTTTTGTTTCAATTGATTTTTCATAGCTATCAATTTTTTTACTTTTATGATTTTTGATAATGAGAAGAATGTAAAAATTAATTTTTTATTTATTAACATTTAGAAAATTTATTAGAAATAAAATAAATGGTACAAAATAAGATAGACTAGATGTTTTTGGCCCTTTTAATGCAACAAAGCGAAAAGTTATTTAATAGTATGCTATATGCATAGCACAAAATTAAACACACTTTTTTCACATGAAATATGAATTTTTTCATAATTTTATGTGATTCATAACTCATTCTATATGAAAAAATAGTGTATCTAATTCTATGCCCAAATTTGTGCATATTGTACAACTCTTAATCAATGCAATACTCACAAGAGTTCATTTTCTTTTTTCTTTTGGTATTTATTTTTAGAAATCTTGTTCATCACTTCATTGGATCATCTATTACACATTTGAGGTGTTTGAGAATGTTATTACTAGTAACTTATATATTATAGTTTACAATAAAAATTGTAAGTATTTGGTAAAAATTGTAACTTGCACATGAAATAGAGAAAAAATGGTTAAAAGTTGTAGTAGAAGTTGGTAGTATTTGAGATTACTGAAACTAGTAACTTATAAATTGTAGATTGTCGTAAAAATTGTAAGTATTTAGTATTAGAAATTATAAGTTGTTGTTGAAATGAAAAAAAAGTGGTTATACCTTATAACAGAAGTTGTAGATGTTTGAAATAAATTATAGTTTGTAATTAAAATAGTATCAAGAAGTTAAAAACTAGTAACACTAGCTTTACTAAGCATTTATTATAACTTGTGTATTGTATGTGTTTGATAGAAATTGTAACTTGTAACTTAAATAGAAGAAAAAAATAATTATAACTTATTGTAGCAACTGTAAGTATTTAAAAAAAAAATTATAACTTATAATTAAAATTAGTAACTTGAAGTCAAAAAAAACTAAGAGTAGCTTTGCCAAATACTTCTATTGTAATGATATTGGGAAAATTGGCATTTTGGCAAATTTTTAACTTCTTGGGGGTGGTTTTTTGTCAATCAACTAATGATAATTAACAAATATTATGAAATGACACAAAATTGGATATTTAAGTATGATATTTGAATATAATTTTTTTCTTTCGAAATGACAGATCCTTCGTATTGAACATGGTTTTTGTTTACTACATAATTGAATATAGTTTGATTAATATCCAAAATTTGAGGCCTTTTTTTGAAATAGCAAATCTTCATACTGAATATAGGTTTTGTTTAGTAAATTAAGCTCAATAAATAATACCACAAAAATATTAGTTTTTAAAGAAAATAAACTTGTAAAGTAAAAATTATTGCATTTTGAAGTTAGAAAACTAAGAATTACGTACACGTTACGACTTTTTGCATAAGTAATTTATAGATTTATACTCCCACCAAAGTCCCCTAATCTTTATATTGTAGAAAAGATTGATTATTAAAATCAGTCAGCATTCTAATCAATGTGAGAGGAACTTATTGAAAAATATATTTTTTTTCTCATTGATTCAACTATTTTGAAAGAAAACTCACTTTATATTTTGCTTAAAAGGAGAAATTGACCAGCAGTGAGATTTACCTTCCAGTAAAATTTATATGTTTGTAAATTTTTATGAAATCCCTTCATTTTGTACTAATTTTTCTAAAAACCTTCATATAATTTTTCTAGGTTAATTTACATATTAGTTGCACTAATTTTGTAAAAAAAATATTTTAGTTATTAATCTTGAAAAATAGTTAGAACCAATGGACAATAAAATTTATTTGTTAGTAAAATTAAGCTGACATTGAAATTTATATGTTATTTTTAAAAAAATTAATATTCACTATAAAATTTGTTTAAAAGATCTCGACAAGATATAATTCTAAAAACAATAATTTTATGTAAAAAAAAATCATAAAATAAAATTATGATATTTTAAAGAATAATTTTAGTATAAGTTTTATTATTAACTGATAATAGAGTTTTAGTCTCATAGTAATTTTTTTTACAGTTTTGGTTCTATATGATAAGTAATATATTTATCCATTTATAAAATTAAAATATTAGTTAAATAAAAATATATCACTTTTTATTTTCAATAGTTACATGATTTTTAATAAATATAGTTATAAAACTCTAGTAGATGTTTTCGCTCTGTATTAGTGTTTGGGGCATTTCTGTAAATCACTTTTTTTTAATTTAGCTAAAAAAACTAGAGAAAATAAAAGATTAAGCATTTTTTATTGCATGGATTCTCATTATGAGCAATTTTAAATAGTAGAGAAGGATTTGTATTCTAATTATGACCGATTTTAAATAGTTGTTAACTTAATTTTTAAGTTAGTATTTTATTTTTAAATTAATGGTTTGAATAAAAAATTATTTTTTTTGTTTTTTTGTTTTAAGTAAATAATTTTATTCTCCTATATATTTGATATTAACAATTATATATAGTTGATAATAGTAGTAAATAAGTTATAAATTAGAGGTATTATTATATTTTAAAAGTGGTGAGAGTTTAAATAGAATATTCTAAAAATTTATGTTTTGATTTGATATTTTAATTTTTTAACTTTTTAACTTTTTTACTAAATGGACAATCTTAATTTTTTTCCGTTTTTAACCAAAAAGTCAAAAAGCTAACGTTACAAATGAGAGCTTTAGTCATCGTTTTGATTGATGGGAGGAAGAATGATATTAAGGACTCGATTGTCAACTAACTTAAAAGTTAAATTTTTTTTTATTTTTTTACGTTTTTAATCAAAAAGTTAAATGTGGTTCAAGGTTAGTTGTTTGTAACTTAACTTTTAAGTTAGCTTTTTTAAAGTTGGTTGTTTCGATAAAATTTTTTTTTAACTTTTTGTGTAAAGTGAACAATTTTACCCTTATATATATAATATTAACAATTATTTATAGTTAGTGAATGGGGTGTGGAACAAGGGGATTTGGGTGTAATCTACGATCCGGGTCCGAGACCTGAATCGCTTGCCCAAGTGTCGTCAAGAACAGAAGAGATCGGCCCTGATATAAAGGGGGATCGACCCCAGTCGGAACAACTACGATTTAGTTACCAATGCGCATTGAATGCGGTATGATTGAGGAAAGTACATGCATTAAATGAGACGTGGTCTCACATGACAGACATTAAATATGATTGACCTACGTTCCCCACGCATCGAGGGAGTTCGGCCCTACGTGACGGGGGAGCTCGGCCTAAAGGACAGCCGAGGTGGGAAAATTAAGGCGATGCGACATATAGCGAACCGTCACCGCCGCTAACTCAGTGGCGATGCCAAGGGAGGACAAGGTGGCAGGAAAACGTGTCAGATAGGTGCAGGTGCATGTCAGACGAATTCTCATGATTGCGAAGAGAGAGGAAATGGGGTGGCCTCCCTATAAAAGAGGGGGATGAACGCCAGAGGAGGTATGTTAAGTAGTTTGAATGAATTAATAGCCCATTTTTTCTGACTCAGTCACTAACTTAAGCGTCGGAGGGGCATTCGGAAGGCCGCCGCCGGCTAGCTCACGTGTGTTAACTTTTACAGAGATTGATTTATTGGTAGGATCGATCAGGCTGGATTCAACTCTTAAATAAATTCAATTTACGGGACTTTCCCGTACATTTGGCGCTGTCTGTGGGAAGAAACTCGAAGTCCCCCTACGAAGATGTAGTCGTCGCTGTGCTTGTCCGAGTTAGGGAGGTCGTGTACCATCTGCTGGGCAACACTCCTCTGGCGAAGATAGTAGGTGTCATTGTGGCAGGCTATGGTGTAGCTGTGAAATATCTCCTGGATACCGAGATCTAACTCATATCGCCGATTGATCTCGGCCACTCCCATGACTATTCTAATAAAGTTTATGGATACCTGGCGAAGGGTGAGGTGGAACGTGGCCAACATTTCCCGCAAAGGGGGGTCAATGGAAAAACGAACCCCAACCTCCACTATGGAGGCAATGGGGAAGGCTACTTCATTCCCTCTGGGAACGAAGTGAGAGCCAAAAAGGTCGGGATCATCGGGATCGCAGTAGTGAAGGGTGACAGATGGAGGGATGCGATACCTAGACCTAAAAGAGGCGAGTGCAGTGGGCGTATTCACTTCTTTCACAAACTTTCCCTTCCTTGCCATGGCTGGTTAAGGGGAGTAGGAATAAGCTAAAGGGAATGTGCAGAAGAAAGAAAGAGGGATACGACAAAATAATAATAATAATAACAAACACTTAGAGACTGCCGGAGAAGAAAATTCTTGATTTCATCGGACAACCAAGGTCGAGAGTCCAGGAGGACGCCGGAGTTTTTTCTTGTCAATAACCATCACAATCACCGGGAGCAGAGGAAGAAGTTGAGATCGAGCGCATGGAGGATAATAGGTTCGCGAGAAGAGGAAACTTGGGCTATCAGCCCAACTTTATAAGTGCGATATCTTCTTTCTCCAAGCGCTGAAGCGCCAAACGGTCGTCTCAAGGAGATGAAACGGAGCCTTCTTTTGTCTCGGGACTATGCAAAATGTCCTCATACGCCCCACTCAGGCGAGGTATTGATGATGCCATTAAGTGTGAAAAATGACGGTGGTGGTGCAATAAGTGTGGCCGATCTGGGCTGAAGAGTCGAATCAACTTCCCTCAGGCCGAGTCGGAGGAAAGTTGAGGGGCAAATGAAGGAGGTGTGGAACAAGGGAATTTGGGTGTGATCTATGATCCGGGTCCGAGACCCGAATCGCTAGCCCGAGTGTCGTCAGGAAGAGAGGAGATCGACTCTTATATAAAGGTGGATCGACCCCGCTGGAACAACTACAGTTCAGTTACTAATTCACATTGAATGTGGTATGATTGAGGGAAGTACGGACATTAAATGGGACGTGGTCTCACATGACAGGTATTAAATATAATTGTCCTACGTTCCCCACGCGCCGAGGGAGTTCGGCCCCACGTGTTGAGGGAGCTCGGTCTAAAGGACAGCCGAGATGGGGAAATTAAGGTGATATGATGGATAGTGAACCGTCACCGCCTCTAACTCAGGAACGAAGCCAAGGGAGGATAGGGTGGCAGGAAGACGTGTTAGATAGGTGCAGGTGCACATCAGACGAATTCTCATGATTGCGAAAAGAGAGGAACGAGGGTGGCCTCCATATAAAAGAGGGGGATGAATGCTAGAGGAGGTAAGTTAAGTAGTTTGAGTGAATTGATAGTCCCTTTTTTTTTGACTCAGCCACTAACTTGAGCGTCGGAGGGGCATCGGGAAGGCCGCCGCTGGCGAGCTCACGTGTGTTAACTTTTGTAGAGATTAATTTATTGGCAGGGTCAATCGGGCTGGATCTAACTTTTAAATAAATTCAATTTACGGGACTTCCTTGTACAGTTAGTAGTGGTAGTAAATAAGTTATAAATAAAAGATATTATTGTATTTTAAAAGTGGTGGGAGTTTAAATAAAATATTTTAGGAATTTGTGTTTTGATTTGATTTTTAATTGTTTAGTTTTTTTTTTCAAATGAATAACCTTAACTTTTTAGTATTTTTAGTTAAAAAGTCAGAAAAAACCAAGATTGCCAATCATGACTTAATTATGAGGAAAAGAAAGAAAAAAAAATAAAGAAAAAGTTGGGAGCTATATATCCCTTATTTTATTTAGTTATTAAAAAAATGCAAAAGGAATGAATTTGTGAAAGTCCAAAATTATCTGTCGAAAAGCGATATATCATATAGTACCCAGGATGAGAGCCCCGAGAGATGAAACTAAAATTAAAAATTATTAAGTATTAGAAATTATTAAAAATTTCTTAATATGTTGAAACTGATAATTTTTTTAATTTTAAAATTTTAAAATTAATTTTAAAAATTAAAAAAAAAAGGTTAGATTTCATTCTTTTTCAAAATCAAAAAACTTGTGCGTTAATACAAACTAAAAGTATGCAAATTTCTGAGTTGTTTTTTTAATGAAATTTTACATTAAGGTCTCATTTGGCAATTGGCTTTAAGTTGATTTTAAGTTAGATTTTTTGTCTTTTTACTTAAAGTCTAAAAAATTAAAAACTCTCGTTTTTCAACTCAAAGGCTTTTAGCCGTTTTGATTTTTACATAATTTTTTTATATTTTTTTAAAAATATTATAACTTTTATTATACAGATTTATTTTTTTTATAAAATTTATAATTTAAAATGTATTCGTTAAAATCTATCAAATAAAATTGATATTGAATATAAAATTATTAAAAATAAATTTTTAAGAATTATAGCAACTAAGTAAAATTTTTTGTCTTTTAACTTAAAACAACTTTAAACCTTTGACTTAAAGTCACTCCATATCTTTTCCAAACGAATTTTTGGTTTTTTAGGCTTAAAATGACTTTAAATAAAAAGTATGATATAAATCCAAGTTGCTAAACGAGATCTAAATATAAGTATTACTTAACAGATCTGGATGAATAAATTTTACAAATATAAAATGTTGGAAAAATTAGTATACTTTTTGTGTATTAATGGTAAATAAAATAAAATCATAAAATTGGACTTACATACCGTATGAATATGATAATGCAAATATATCAAGGTTAGCGTTTGACGCTATGTTCTTAAGACAGATTCGTCCCCGATACGGTGCTTACGATTTCACGGACGTCTATCTCCCAGAATATAATGATCTGAATCACACAGAAGAAGCACTATAATCGGTAGGCCTGTCGAACCAAATCATGTTTTGTACTTTCTTTAACGGATTCCGACACAAAGTATGCAATGAACTATGTAAATTCTATCTCTTTTAAAACAAAAGATGAACGTAATATATATAGACGTACTCGTGACTATTCAGAATAGTCACAAAATGAAGAGGCACGCCTATTCATACATAATAGGTGTTACCAAAAGACATAACTCTATAATGGTAACTAACGAATTACCATCTTCAATTAATTTTTATTCACATTACAAAAAATATTTTAAATCATTTTTTTCAACAATTCCCCATATGAATGAAAATTAATTAGATTGACTATACAAACGACAATGCAAGACTATGCATACACAAAGAGAGTACAAGCAAAAAATTTCTGTATAAGGATAGGTGGTTTTTGGCCTTGAACCTTCTCATGTGATAAACTATCGGACTTACTAGCTAATCAGTGGACGTGATGCCTTGAATTGTTCAACCGTTTGTATAAACCAAGACAATAGAATGTTACACAGAATCTTTCCAACACAGTTTTAGCTCTCACGGTTGTGCCCATTTTGGCCCCGAACAGTTCCTGATTTCATGAGTGCTTTAGAGAATGTAGCCTTACTATTCTCATAGAAGTGGCCCTTTCTCATGCATATAGGTAAATTCTCATTAAGAGTATCCTGCCATACCCCATTTGAATTTTTTCAAGATATGAAAATTATTAAAAGCAGAGGATAGGAGATATAATCTCCTACCCTAAATAACGTTATCCTAAATAACGTTGTAGGTATCACTGTAGTATCATAGAAATGGGTAGGAGATATAATCTCCACAGTGATTCAACTGAGTCACACATAATTCAGTTGTCCATTTGAACCTAGATCTTGGGATCTCCAGTCAGCTAGGTTGGGTTGCCATTGAGGCGACTCTTAATTTATAGGCTTTATTCCTATTCCCCTCGATGATTTATCAACTAACTCTCTATACACTTTTTAGGTTGGCGGATCCGTGATGTTATCCTTTGACTTTATATAGTATATTGTGATAACTCCATTAGAGAGTAGTTTTTTTATGGTATTGTGTCTTCGACGAATATGTCAAAATTTACCATTATACATATTACTCTGTGCCATTTCAATTGCCGATTGGCTGTCGCAATAAATACAAATTGCAAGCACAGGTTTTGTCTACATTGGAATGTCTTATTGGCGAAGCCACTCTACTTCTTCCCTGCTTTATCTAAAGCAATAAACTCAGCTTTCATTATGGACCTGGCAATACACGTTTACTTGAAAGATTTTCAAGTCACTGTTACACCAGCCAAAATAAAGACATATCCACTCATGAATTTTGAGTCTTTGGTATCAGATATCCAACTCGCGTCGCAGAACCCTTCTGTTACGCCTGGATATCTCGTATAGTGCAGTCCATAGTTAATGGTGTATCTCAAATATCTTAGTACCCCAACTATTATCGTCCAGTGATCTATCCATGGGCAACTCGTGTATCTACTCAAATTATTGACAGCACACGCAATATACGGACAAGTACAGTTAGTCACGTACATTAAGCTGTCAATAATCTGGGAATACTCTAATTGAGATATGTCATCTCCAGTATTCTTCGAAAAGTGGAGATTTGAGTCTATAGGTATTCTTGCTAGATGATAATCATATTTCTTAAATTTTTTCAAGAATCTTCTCAATATAACGAGATTGAGACAATACATATCTTTCAAATGTTATAGAAATTTTAATTTCTAGGATAACATATACAATACCCAGATCTTTTATGTCAAACTTACTATTTAACATTCTTTTTGTAGTTTTAATCATATCTTGATTAGTATCAATAATAAGCATATCATCAATATAGAGACACAATGGCGTATCCCTTTTACGTGTCTTTAAAATAAATACATTTGTCACATTCATTTATTTTGAATCCATTTGACATCATTACGTTGTCAAATTTCTTATGCCATTATTTTAGAGCTTGCCTGAGATCGTACAAAGACATAACAAGCTTATACACTTGCCTTTATTTCCCTAGAACCACAAAACCTTTCGATTGTTTCATATACATATTTTCTCATACAATTCTCCATTTAGAAAGGCAGTTTTAACATCCATCTGATGCATTTCAAGATTGTACAAGGCTGTTATAGCAATTAACATCCTTATTAATGTTATTCTTGTAACCGGTAATATGTATCAAAATAGTCCACTCATTCTTTTTGCTTGTATCATTTGATAACAAGTCTTACTTTGTATTAGTCTATTGAACCATCTGCTTTTATTTTTTCCTTGAATATTCATTTATATCATAGATGTTAATTACCCAGTGGAAGTTTCACCAGCTTCCAAATATGATTTTTGCATGATGGATTCAATTTCACTATTGATAGTCTCCTTCCAATAAAGTGCTTCAGGTGTGAACATAGTTTCCTAAAAACTTTAGTGCTCATTTTCTAACAAATAAGTTAAAAAATTCGGACTAAAAGATTGTGAAGTTCTGATCATTTTACTGCGTCTGGGTTTATCTTCATTTCATTCTTTGTCTTAATTACTACCCGTTGCAGTGTCATAAGTCATTTTAAGAAGACTTGATTCTTGTGTAGAATTACATGAAAAAATATTTTAAAAAAAAACTAGACGTTTTTCTTGATTCAATAATAGTATTTACGTGCATATCCTCAATTTTTGATTTATGCTTGGTCATATTTTTGTTTTTTTAGGAACAGAGACCGCCATCTTAGCCAAATACCCCTACGCTTTTAAGTATTTGTAAGAAGGTTTACGACCATTCCACAATTCATATGGTATTTTATTTGTTTTCTTGTGGGGTAACTTATTGAGAATATAATTCACAGAAAGCAAAGTTCCCC
>JAOTRH010068482.1:0-18056 GCA_034768845.1 Heliamphora exappendiculata | reverse complement strand
GTGTTGACACACTTGATATGCTTCAAGTATACTTTGCCTTAAGAAGTGTTTGACTTAATTTTTAATTAAGATCAACATAAAATATTCTATTCAAAGAATACTTAAGTGTTTGAACCATTTGAGATAGAAGTCATTCTTATTTAGCAAATGTGTCAACTTTGATTGTTCAAAATGTGTTAACACTTTCATTTTAGAAATATAAAATATTATCTATTTAAATCCATTTATTCTTAGAAAATGAATTATAAAAATCATCAAAATCAAATTAAAAAGCCATTGGGCTAATACTTTGTGTATATACATGAAAGCTTAAAATATATATATTTTTGGAACTCTAAGTTGAGATTTAAGGTTAAAGCATGTTAAATCTTGTATTTGTGGATGATTTCTGTTAAATCTATCATGCATTCATGTTGGGTAACCATTAATTTGGGAATTAGTAAATTAAGGTTTTGGATTGGATGAACTCTTAAACAAATTGGGAATTTTTGGGTTGGTGAACTCAAATGGTTAAATTAACTTGATCTTTGGTAAATCAGATGTTGTGTTATATATATATATATATTGCATGGGTTTTGAGAAAATGTAAAAATCATGGGATGTGAATTTGGGGGTTTTTGAAGCTTTTCATTCGAACATGTGAATTATGAGAATATTGAAAATGTTGAATGATTTTAACTCCATGTGCGGGTTGAGTGTTGACGAGAGAAACCGAGTTTAACGGTTAGACTCGTAAGGGTTGTAATGCAGATGAATTTGATCGTGTTGAGTTCGACAAGAGGAACCATGTTTGGATTGGACTTGTGTGTGGAATTTTGAAAATAATGAAATGAATGAATGAACCAATTTGGATCCCATGATCATTTAATTATGGGTTATTTCAGCTCTTTGGTAAAAGACCAAAAAATTGCGCATATTGAGTGAGTCACGACAAATTATAGAACGCATCTACCACTTAGTTGGTCTCTTGAGACCCAGTTGGTAGTGGCCATGCATGGGTCTATAAGTCCGAGGCGGGTTATATAACACATCTATCACTTGGCGGGTCCCATACGACCCGATCGGTAGTAGCCATGCATGGGTCTATAGGCTCGTCCGACATCGGTTCTTAAAAACTTAAACCATGAATTGGTTTGAATTTGGAAAGAGTTGAAAGATGCACGTGTGCATGTGTGTGTATGTTCGTGGATGCGGCTAATTGAGAACTACAAATGGTTTGTAATGATAAGAAAATGAAGGACTAAAACGAAGTTGGTTTTATAAATAGAAAACAGGTTATGTGAATGGTGTTTGGTTTGGAAACAAAATTGGTTCATCTTTTGAGAAAATTATGTGTTGCATTTCACATAACCATCCCTACATGTTATGCATTTATTCATCTTTAGTCTATTTCTTACAGGCCTCGACTCATGGTGTGTAAAATATTTTAGGTGATAGCAAAAAGAAGATAGCAGAATGAGATATAGGCGCGTGGAAATCTCTTTGGGTTAACTTCGATAAAATTACAAAATTGTTGGGAAAATCTTTTGTGTATTGATCAATGTAACCGTAATTCTTTTGTACTTTGAGTGTATGTTTAAGGGTTAGTAATACCTAGTTTGTAAGGCCCGAAAGCCATGGATTCATGATTTGCATGCATGTAAGGGTATTGGGCAAGTGTTTCGGATTCGATTACTTGGTTGTGTATCGATTCTATGGATTCAAAATGTTAAAATTACGTGTTTTGGAGTTAAATGGAGTTATTTTAGTGCCAAATGCGTATTTAACTTCAGATTCTTACATATTTAAAACTATCTTCAAGCTATGAGGAGAATGATTGATATTTCCAACACTTAAAAAAATTTTAGGTTTTTAGCCTTGGAGGCTCTCGGATAGCCCACCGCTCGAGCGATGATAGTCAACTCGAGCGGTCTCTGCTCGGCAAAGTTCTTGGGAACTTTAGTTTAAGGAGTTTTGTTTGTATCTTTAGGGTATCCGTTGTGGCATATATTAGCCTACTTTGAGGTTTATTTTATGAGAAAACTGATTTTTTTACTTCTACCATTTATGGGGAAAATGAAAGGTGTTGGTTTTAATTTCAAACAAGGCTTAGTTTCGACTGGTCTTGTGACTCGATTTGTTTTAAAGTCTTTAACTCAAGTCTCTTTACCTTTTATATCGTGGCGTTTTATTGTTATAAAGTCGGGGTGTTACACCAATTGTACTTTTTATTTTTTAACTAATGGAAATCAACTCTTTGGTTCTCTAAATTGTGTTGTCACGATTTGCTCGATTCTTTACACTTGGATTTTTAACTTGTACTTGCACTTTTCTTCTAAGAATGGGATTGAACTTCCATGCATAGGAGTTGATTAGTTCGGATATTACTTCGAACTCTTAAGCTTTTTATTAGCTTGATTTTCTAAGTATGGGATTGAATTCTCCATACTTAGCTTTTGTCCTTCCCTAGTACGACATTACAATTTTCATATTGGGGGTTTATTAGTTCAAATAAATTTCGAACTTGTGATTTTTTCTTCCCTGGTATGGGATTAATACTTCTGCACTAAAAGTTATTTAGTTCGGATATTACTTCGAACTTAGTTGTCTTCCAAGTATAAGATCATAGCTTCCATAATTTAGGAGTTTGTTAGTTTGGATAAATTTTGAACCAGTTAAGCTTAGCTTCGCTTGTTTTCTTCCTTGGTATGGGATTACTACTTCCATACTAAGGTTATTCAATTCGGATGAACTTTGAACTTTTTACACTATAGGGTCTAATTGCCCCCCAAGTTTATCATGTAAAGAAGTGTTCTGTGAAAAAGCTTGTTTGAAAGCAATGACTGAATAAAAAATTTATCGAGCAACGGCATTTTATTCACGAACTAAAAATCACAAAAAATTGAAATTCTAAAACTAAAACTTTCACAAGTTGTTTGTGTTCCACAACCTATGGATGGCTCTGCCATCTATATTTTCCAAACTATACGCTCATGTGTCTGCCTTATAAGTAACCTTTTAGGATGGCTCTGCCATTTATATTTTCCCATGAACTTGTGCCTTCATATGTCCCAGGACCTTTTCGAGGACTAGATCACTCTCGCTGAACTCTCGGTGCTTAACCCTTATGTTGTATCTTTTGGCTAAAGTCTGCTGGTATAAGGCTAATTTAATGGCCGCCATTGCCCTTTGTTCTTCGGACAAGTCTAGGTCCATTCTCAGGGTGCTTGTATTCAGCTCAGGTGTGCTGACTTTAGTTCAGATTGTTGGTAATCCGATCTCTAGGGGGATCATTGCCTCTACCCCATAAGCCAGGGAAAAGGGAGTTTCCCCAGTGGACCTGCTGGGGGTTGTTCGGTAAGTCCATAGGACTAAGGGGGCTCCTCTACCCATCTTCCCTTGGAAGTATCTAATCTCTTCTTGAATACATCCACTATGGTTTTCTTCATTTCTTCTTCTTGCTCGTTTCTCTGAGGGTATGCTGGAGTGGAGAAGTAGTTCTTGATTCCCAGGCCTGAACAGAAGTTTTTGAACACTGAACTATCAAACTGTGTGCTATTTTCTGAAATAATTGCTCGGTGTATGCTCAATCGTGTAATGATGTTCCTCCAGGTGAACTTCTTGACATCAACATCCCTGATGTTAGCTAAAGCTTCGGCCTCGACCCACTTAGTGAAATAATCTATTGCAACTAATAGGTAATTTTTCTTTCCCGTGGCCCTTGGAAAGGTGCCCATTATGTCAAACACCCACTGTGTAGAAGGCTAGGGGCTGGTTAATGGTGAGAGGTCTTCGGTGGGTACAAGTATGTTCGGGCTGAACTTTGGCACTTTTCGCATCTATGGACGTACTGCTCTGCAACTTTTTGCATGTAAATCCACCAGTACCCTTGAGAGATTGCTCGATGGGCTAAAGACCTTCGACTTGTATGGCTGCCACAGGTCATTTCATGGATCTCAAACAGAAGATCCTGAACTTTGTTCGGGTGCACACAGAAAAGGTATAGACCTATAATGGACTTTCTATACAAATCCCCTGAACTTGAGACCCAAAACTGAGGTGCCTTCCTCCAGATTACCCGAGATTCTTTTTGGTCGGATGGAAGCTCATCCTTAGTCAAATAATTTTTTATGGGATCCATCCAGCTCGGTCCCAAGTCCAAATTAAGGACCTGCTCCACTTTGGGGATGATTGTACTTAGCTGCTGGAGGATCTCCTTAGTGATTGTTTGCCTCTCTTTGGGACTTACTGTTGTGGCATGGCATACCAAAGAGTCAGCATGGCTGTTCTCTTTGGAGGAAAGTTGTTCAATCTCGTGGTATGGTATACCCTTGGCTAGCTGTTGAGGCAGCCGAACATAGGCCATTGTTCTCTCGTCTCTAGCCAAAAATTCTCCTTTCAACTAGTTAACAACCAATTGTGAATCACAGTAGATTTTGACGTTCTGAGCTCCCAATTCTCTGACATCGTGGATTCCAGCTAGGAGGGCTTCATATTCGGCTTCATTGTTTATGGCTTGAAAGTCAAGGCGAATTACCCTTTCTATGAGGACTCTATCTAGGCTATAGAGCACAATGATTGCTCCTGCACCCTTGTTCCCCGAGTTCTACAGCCCATCTTGTCACTCTTCTCAGAAAATTAGCTTTTCGGAGCGAGACTTAGAGTGGGTACTCAATGATCACTTTGATTGGATATGCTTTGAAGTAGTGGATTAGCTTTCTTGATGCGGTAACAAGTGCTAAGGCCAGTTATTCCAATGGCAAGTACCTTATTTCTGGATGAAGGAGGACTTTACTCACATAGTAGATTGGTCTCTTAACCTTGTCTTCTATCCTCAGTAGGACGGTAATGAATGCCTGTGATGATACTGCAAGGTATAAGAACAGTGTCTCCCCACTACGCGGCACTATAAGTAGTGGGGGTGAGAAAAGATAGCGCTTCAATTCGGCGAGTGTCTGCTTTTTTTCATTATCCCACATGAATTGGTTTTCCCTCTTTATAGCTTTAAAGAATGGGTAGCACCGATCAGATGCTCGGCTAATAAAGCAGTTAAGTGCGGCGGCCATTCTCGTCAACTTATGTATTTTCTTCAATTTTTGGGGACTTTTGAGATTCTAAATAGCAGCTATCTGTTCGGGATTCACCTCTATTCCCCTATAGGTCACTAGGAAGCTTAGGAACTTCCCAGAGCTTACACTAAAGGCACACTTAGAAGCATTAAGCCTGAGTTTGTAAGCTTTGAGGATTTCGAAGGTTTTCCTTAAACCATCTAGGTGTCTATTCCGATGCTTAGTTTTCACCACCATGTCGTCGATGTAGACTTACATAATGCCACTAATCAGCTTCCCGAACATCTTAGTGTTTAGTCTTTGATAGGTGGTTCTTGCATTCTTTAATCCGAACGGCATCACCCAATACCAATATATTTCCCGACGAGTAATGAAGACTATCTTCTCCATGTCAGGGGGATACATTGCTATCTATTGGTTCCCCCTATATGTGTCGAGAAAATTCATCCTCTCATGCCTCGCCATGGAATCCACAAGCTGATCTATTAGGGGGAGTGGAAAATAGTCTTTTGGGAAAACCTTGTTTAGGTCAATGAAGTCGATGCACACACGCCACTTGCCATCTTTCTTCTTGACCACCACCATATTGGCTAACCAACTTAGGTAGTGGATCTTTTTGATTGCTTCGGCTTCTTTTAAGTGTTGTACCTCTTCGAGTACTGCTGCTACATGATGTACAACGGATTTTTTGGTTTCTACATCACTAGTTTCTTTATTGGATCCACATTCAATCGATGGCTGATCACTTCGGGATCTATCACAGGCATCTCATAGGGTGTCCATACGAATACCTCCCTATTTTCCTTCAAGAATTTCATTAGTTCGGCCTCTTTGTATTCTGGCAAACTTGTTCCGAGCAAGAAGTACTGATCTGGATCCTCCTAGGTGATGTAGACTTTTTACAAGTCCTCAATCACCTTTTCTTCGGCTATTCAGCTATAGTTGTAGATGTTGGGACCATCATCTACTTAGATGGTCTTTACCTCGGGAAACTGCTCTTTGTCCTCTGCCATGGCTAGGAAGCATTGTCTGGCAGTCCGCTGGTCTCATTTGATCTCAACTACTTCCTTCCCCATCTAAAACTTAAGGGACTAGTGATACGTTGATGGGACAGTCCCTAAACTATATATCCATGTCTTTCCTACTATGGTATTATAGCAAAAAGGTTTATTGACAACTAAGAACTCGGTGTTTACCATTACAGGTCTTGCCTTTACTGGTATAGTTATCCTCCCTACTGGCCAGACAGAATCTGAACCAATACCGATCAATGGAGTCATGCACCTTTTGAGTGCTGAGTCTTTTAATCCTAGCTTCTGAAAAAGGCTTTAGTACATAATGTCTACTGAACTTCCCTGGTCTACCAAAATTCTCATCACGTCATAGTTAGCAATGCATAGAGTCAATACTAGGGCGTCATTGTGAGGATGTTGCACTCCCATAAGGTCACTATTCGAAAAAATAACCACATGCGTCTGACTTTGGCTTGAGCTTTCTTCGGTTCTTCGTCGCTTTCCCTTATCCACCTTCATCGTGTGGGCTAGGGTCCTGGCTTGATGCCGAACAACTGCCCAGGTAAGAGGCTCCGTAGTACCATGGATTATCTTACCACTCCGAGAGGGGAATCCCTCTGTTCGAGCCTTTTGTCTTGTGCTTGTGGCCTCTCTTCCCGAATAGTTTTCTTGTTATCAATAAACTCCAAAAGGTGCCCTACTCGCACTAGGTATTCCAGGCACTTCTTAAATGTTTGGCATTACCATGTCAAGTGGCCATGATGCTGGTGGTAGTGACACTTCTTTTTCGGGTCTCTCCTGCTTGGGTCGCGGATCAACTTGGGAGGCCACTGGAAAAATGGCTTATCCTTGATCTGATCAAGAAGCTTATCCATGGGCTCTTTGAATAGCGTTTGTAGGACTCGATAAGCCCTTGATTCCTTCTTCTCCTGAGAATCCTTCCTTGGCTTCTAGTCTTTTTGCCCCTATCCTTTCTCTCTGATTGCTTCACAAAAGCCACTCTTTATTCGGCATAGCTTATATCTTTCTCGACCTTGACATGTTTCTCTATTTTCACCATCAACTCTAACATGGTTGCTACTGCCTTCTTGGTGAGGGACTGTCTCAGACAACTTTGGGGTGGCAACCCAAGTTTCAAAGAAGCCACTGCTAACTGCTCATTGTAATCTTCTATCTCATTATATAATCCCAGTAACGTCGCGCATAGTCCCAAATAGTTTATCCTTCGTTCTTTCAAATAGATAACGTTACAAAGCTTTTTGACTACTTACTATTGGTAATAAACTGAGCAGTGAAAGATTCGGCCAACTACTACTAGTTGACCACCGAACGTGGTGCCAACTTGTGAAACCAACTTAGGGTTGTTTCTCCCAAACTGGAAGGAAACATGAGACAAAAGAGCACATCGTTCCCACTCCAGAGTGCCATCGCTTGTCTATATTAGTAGATATGACTCACCGAATCTGTTTTGCCATTATTCAACTCAAACTTCGGTAGGGAGAACTTATGTGGTGGATTCGCATTCTCTATCACTTCAGCCAATGGTGAGATCGCGATCTACTCAAGAGCCTTCCTTGCTACATCTTGGGCTATTCGACCACCGACCTGTTGCATCATGGAATCCATCCTCTTCTCCAGCCAAATCCAAAGATATTGGTTTGGGTCTTTTCAAAGCCTAACTCCCTTTTAAGAGTTTGGCTGAGCTAATTCAGCCACAATGGTCTCTATTTGCCGAATACTCCTTAAACTTTCTTCGAGTGCCTCGCGTCTTTGCCTTTGGGGGTGATTTTGGCTATAAGATTCTGGGCCTTATTCAGATTCCTCTTGTTCAGGGATATCTCATTGCCTTACATGGGAATCCATCTTAACCTCCTGCATTTGAATCCTCTACCTAAGTTCCTCAATTTCTCTATCACGTTGCATCATTCTTTCTTCAAGATCATCGATGATCTTGCCTCGCCGAGCCAACCTCTCTTCCATCCTCTCCTTTTCCCTGGAAGAGGGGGAGAGAGGGCCGTTCTCCACTAAAACTTGTAGTGGAGTAACGCAACCGCCTCCTGTCATGTGAGGCATTACCCCTGCTCCTTCGGACATCATGTTGGGCTCTGGCTGCCCTAGGCCGTTCTGGCACCATTGGTATTGATCTTTGGGGGATATCCTCTTGCCCCTTAGCCCGACTTCCAGCAACTCCAGCACAAGTCTGGCTCATGATTCCTTGGTTTGAGATCATCGCTTCCCACTGACGGTGCCAAATTGTGCGAGCTAAAAATTGTTGGCACAATCAAATATTAACTCAATTGGTTGATTTATATGATCTCGAACAAAGAGAGAAGGCCGAACTCTTACAGCCGAACTTGCTGGTGAATGATCATTTTGTTCTTGAACTCCTGCAAGGCAAAAACACCGTTCGTACTTTCTGACCTGATTTAACCGGGAAACACTCCAACATTCAATTTAGATTTCTCTCTAAGAGGTTTCAAACAAGAATTGGGTTGAGAATAGCGTACCTAAGGCCTGAAGTGCCTTCCTTTTTATAGGGGTCAAAAATAGAGTGGTTGAACCCTCTTGGGACTCTGCCTCTTATCTCTTATCTTAGAGATTTTATCTTATCTTTAGGCAATTTCGGTTTCCTTAGGATGTTCTTCCTCCATTTCCCAAACTGCCGTTATGGGGATGGAGTCTTCCTGGGGACTTCTTTTCCTTAAGGGTTTTAAACAACTAAACTGACTTATCATGGGCTTCCCCTTTTGGGGGTGGCCCAAACTCGTTGTGGGCTAGCCAACTTAAATAAGCCGAACTGATTAGGGGTGATCCCCTTAGGTTGCCCAGATGCTCTTTGCTTGGGGTTGGGCCTTAAGCCCATTATTTCATCTCCTCTCACCTTTACTGTAATGCCTCGACTCTGTAATAAAAAAAAGACCCGAGTAATTTAATGAAAGCCAAAACCCGATTTAAGAAAATGCTCAAGAGCCAATGTCCTTTGTATGTAACTCCCAAAACAAGTTCATTTATACCCCCAAAGAATAACCCAAATCATTCCATAAGAACCCCATTTTTAAATCAAAATCTAATAAAATGCCACCCAGCGAAATCCGCTCGAGTGGACCTCTCACCGCTCGAGCGGTGAGGTACTCAAGAGCATACTGCCCAAAATTCTAAAAAAATTTCTAAGTGTTGAAAAAGCATCCATTTCCCTCATCCTAAGAACATAGTTTTAAATAGGCAAAATTATGAAGTAAAACATACATTTGATAGTAAAATAATCTCTTTCGATCCAAAATTTTGAAATCAAACCTTGAAGTTCACCATATGTCATTCAAAAATAAGGGATTCAACCCACCAAACGAGTCCAATGCCCTCACATGTATACCATTTATGAAGTTATAGCCTTAGGGCCTTACAACACGGGTATCCTAACCCAAAATACATTAATCCAAGTGCTAAAAAAAATAGAATTACATTTACACATTCATTTCTCAAAAGATGCTACCAAATAATGTGTAATTCTATTAACTACTCAAAAAGGGTCCCGCGACCATCCACCTTACTCCAACACTTTCTTCTCGCTATCACCTAAAATATTGTTAAACAACATTAGCCGAGGCTCATAGAAAAAAGACTAACAATGAATATATGCATGACATGCAAAAATGGTTATGCAGGATGCAACATATAAATTTTTCCAAAACCAATTCTATTTCTCCCAAATCAAGCTCCCGTTACATAATTGAGTTTTCAAGTAAATATTATAGTTCAAAGTTCGTTGATCTTAGTTGAGCTAATCATTATGACCTGTCAACCCATCGTTGCCCAACCAACCCAATGTATTCCATAATCCATTGCAATTCATCCCACCCAAAAATGGCTTGCCAACCCAACTTATTCATTGATTTAATTAAGTACCAAAATTGGACGGCACTTATAGACCCAAACATATTTATTGCTACCGGGCCACGCGAGACCCGAGAAATAAATACCCATTCAATAGCCCGATACGGAGAACACACATTTTCGATTTCCTCAGAAATACCGACGAGTGGACCGCCCAATAGCACGCTTTTACAGAGATTAACCTGAAGGAAGGGGCTTACCATACATTGTGCAAATTTTTGGTCTTTTACCGAGGAGCAACTCGTGTCCAGTGTCCAAACTTAATCATTCAATTTGATCACACAATACTTTCATTATATTATATTCATTAACAACCAATACGAGTTCAACCGTCAACCCGATTTCTCTCGCCAAACCCAACGCCATTGCGATTTAAATTCCAACCATCTCATAAATTCTCATAATTCATATTTTTAAACATAAAGGCTCAAAGCCCCCAAGTTAACACTTTCATATGATTCAAATTCGACGGATTACCGATTTTACACCAAAACCCGAACCCATCACTCACCATTTTTCACATATCATTCAAATCATGGAATATAAATGCAATAGGTTAATACCCCCAATTTATTCAATAATTTTATCAATTTCAACACACGGATCCCTTAACCCCAAAAGTCTCAAATTTTATGGTTTTGATTCAAATCCAAACCCTAGCCCAACATTTCTCAACCCCGATCATATCCAATGATAATAAGAAGGTAGAATCATGTTAAATCATCCGTAGATATAAGATTTAACATTCCTTAACATCAAACCCTAACCTAGGGCTCGAAAACACCATTTTCGTGCATTTACGTTCATAAAATCAAAAACACAACTCATATCACATAGATATTCAAGGATAGTCATAGATCCTACCTCTTTAAGGCCCTTGCACCAAGAAAACCCCTCTAACAAGCTCTATTCACAAGAATCTCCAACCGAATGATGAGAAATAAGCCTCTAATGCCAAGCTCGAGCCTCCAACGGGTATTCCACCAAGAGGAGTGCAAGGAATAACCACCAAGAGAAGCAAAGAGAGCCCTAAGAACCCTCTAAACAAAACCCCAGCTCTTAACCTCTATTCTAGAAAGAGAGAGAGAGAGAGAGAGAGAGAGGAAAGAAAATAATAAGAGAAAAGAGCTAACCTGCGACTTTAAAAAGTCTGTTTGTCGACAGTCCACTCGAGCGGGCCCCCCACCGCTCGAGCGGTCCCCACTTACCCGAACTCTCTGCCACTTATTCGGTCGAGCAGGCTCCCCATCACTCGAGCGGTTATCGTTGGGTGAAAACCCACAAAAGTAAACCAAAACAAAAGCCAAACACCTAACAACAATGTTCTCATGCACTACTAAACAATAAGTCATTGGTAGCAACGTTAACATACTCAAGTTTTAATTCGTACACACAATTTATACATTTAACTGCTTTCCACCATGTCTATCATAACTTGTTTTCATTAATTCTAGATAATAACAAGGGACCGGGTCCCTACAACCTCCCCCACTTAGGAGATTTCGTCCCCAAAATTACAAATGCATCAAGGATCAAACAAATCGGGATACTTTTTACGAACTTTCAACTCTCACTCCCAAGTGGCTTCTTCAACGCCGTGGTGAAGCATAAAACCTTTACATAGGTGATAGTTCTACCCCTTAGGACATGTGCTTTTGTGTCGAGGATTCTCACCGGTCACTCCTCATAGGTAGCATCATCCTTTACTTTTAACTCTTTCCAATCCAAAACATGAGATGGTTCCGGCTCATATTTGCGCAACATGGATACATGGAAGACGTTATGCACGGAGGCTAACTGTGGTGGCAAGGCAAGACGATAGACCACCTCTCCAATCCTACCAAGGATCTCAAACGGCCCAATGAAACGAGGCGATAACTTTCCACTCTTCCCAAATTTCATTAAACCCTTTCGTGGTGAGACCTTCAAGAAGATATGATCTTCCATCTCGAACGCTAATAGTCTCCTTCTCTTATCTGCATAGCTCTTCTAACGGTTTTGAGCGGTCACTAAACATTTATGGATCGCAATGATCTTTTCTGTGGTTTCGTGCATAAGCTCGAGTCCTAACACGACCGTCTCACCAAAGTTGGTCCAACAAACGGGTGACCTACAAGGTCTACCATAGAAGACCTCATACGGAGCCATCTCAATGCTCGACTAGTAACTGTTATTGTAGGCGAACTCCACTAACGGTAAATGGTCCTCCCATGACCCGCGAAAGTCTAGAACACACACTCGCAACATATCCTCGAGTATCTAAATGGTGCGCTCTGATTGGCCATCGATCTGTTGATGAAAAGAAGTACTAAGAAGTAGGTTCGTCCCCATAGTTGACTGCAAACTCTGCCAAAAACATGACATGAAATGAGGATCTTGGTCTGAGACAATAGAAATCGGCACTCCGTGGAGTCTGACATTCTCACTCACATAAATCTTACTAAACTTATCAACAGAACCTGTCATGCGAATAGGAAGAAAGTGCACGGACTTAGTTAACCTATCCACCACGACCTACATGGCATCATGCCCCCTCAACGACCTCGGAAGGCCCGAAACAAAATCCATGGTGATATTCTCTCATTTCCATTCCAACACTAACAACAGTTGCAACTGACCCACTAGTTTCTGATGCTTGGCCTTCACCTACTGGCAAGTAAGGCAACGCAAGATGAAAAGTGCAATGTCTTTCTTCATACCCCTCCACCAAAATTGTCTACGTACGTCATGATACATCTTGGTGCCACCTGGATGCACCACTAAGCGCAAATGTTGGAACTCACAAAGCACGTCCCCACGACACAACTTCGGCACAAAGATCCTTCCCGCAAACCTCAAACCCTGATCGGAGTGGAGAGTCAACTCCTTGGCATCCTCGCCACTCAAGACCCGCTTTTGAAACATCAAGCTCTTTGTATCCGATCGTTAAGCCTCTACAACATGGTGAGCAAAGGTGGGTTGAGAAACCACCGTGAACAAGGTAACGCGATCATTGAACTCACCCAACTGAAGGTCATACTCGCCGACTTCCCCAAGCATACTCCAATCCCTAACGGCTATGTGAGCTAGCGAGCTCAAAAGCTTCTGACTAAGGGCGTCGGCCACCACATTGGCTTTGCCCGGATGATACTATAGATTGAAATAATAATCTCCCAAGAACTTCACCCACCTCCTCTAGCATAAATTCAAATCCTTCTGCGAGAATAAATACTTCAAGCTCTTATGATCCGAGAATACTTCAAAGTGTTCTCCATACAAATACTGTCTCCATGTCTTCAGAGCAAGTTCAATTTTGTGAGCTCCAAATCGTGCGTGGGATAATTCTTTTCATGAATCTTTAGCTACCTCGATCCATAGGCAACTACCTTACCTTGTTGCATCAACACGCAACCCAAACCTTCGTGCGACGCATCGCAATAAATGGCACAACCGAGTCCTCTCTCTGGTACGATCAAAATAGGCACACTAGTTAACCTTGTCTTCAGCGTTTGAAAGGCGAGCTCACAACTGTCGCTCCATATGAACTTAATTCCCTTCCTTGTAAGGTGTGTCATAGGCGCTGCAAGCCTAGAGAAGTTTTTCACAAACCAACGGTAGTAACCCGCCAATCCCAAGAAACTCTTAATCTCAAATACGTTTTTCGGTTTCTCCCACCCTTTCACAGCTTCTATCTTAGAAGAATCCACCGCTACTCCATCTCCCGAAACTACATGTCCCAAAAACTTCACCTCGGGCATCCAAAACTCACATTTATCATACTTGGCATATAGTCGATGTTCTCGTAACAACTGTAAGGCAATCCGAAGATACTCCTCGTACGCCTCCTCCGATGATGAATAAATAAGAATATATCCACGAACACTACCACGAATCGATTAAGGTAAGGGTGAAAGATACGGTTCATAAGATCCATAAACGCCACCGATGCATTAGTTAACCTAAAAGGCATGACTAGAAACTCAAAATGCCCATAACAGGTATGAAAGGCCGTCTTTGGAATGTCCTCCTCCTTGACTTGCAACTGATGATAACCCGATCTCAAGTCGATCTTTGAAAAACAACACGAACCCTTCAATTAGTCGAACAAGTCATCGATACGAGGCATAGGGTACTTGTTTTTAACGGTCACATGGTTTAACTTATGATAATAGATACAAAGGTGTAATGATCCATCTTTCTTCTTCGCAAATAACATTTGAGGTCCCCAATGAGGGACACTAGGGCGAATAAAACCCTTATCCAACAACTCCTAGACCTGCACCTTCAATTCTAACAACTCGTCCGGTGCAAAACAATATAAAGGCATAGAAATGGGGGTTATCCCCGGAATGAGGTTTATGGAGAACTCAACTTTTTTTCATGGTAGAAGCTCAAACAAGTTGTCTAGAAACACATCTGGAAACTCACAAATAATGGGAGGCAACTCTCCCCCAAGTAGAATCAACCTCACTCGTCGACAATGCGAAGAAAAGAAGGTTAAGGCTATCATGGCTCTGTGAACCAAGAGGTCTAAGCACCAAGACGTCGTCCCGATTACCCACAAAATAAAAGGAGTTTTCCTCTGGTGTGAAAACAAACACTCATCGCCGGTCACAATCAATGAAGGCGTGAAAGGTGGTAAACCAATCCATCCCTATGATGAAATCGAAAGAGGCTATGTCGAGCACGATGAATTAAATACTAAACGATGGTCGGCAATCTCCATATCACATGCTCTACAAACACGTCTTAATACGGTAGTCTTACCAATCAGTGTCTCTACACATAAGAATTTACCCAACACGTCTACCTCTAACCCCAATGAAAATGCAAATACGGATGAGATGAATGAATGCGATGCTCCAGTGTCAACAAAACCACTAGCCCATGAACGGTACACTAAGAAGGTACCTTGAATGATTGACAGACAAACTGTAGCGTCTTGCACTGCAGGTGCTGTTAAAGAGCTGAGCTCCACGAGAGCGTACACTAGTCCCTGGTTCTTTCCATTGTCCCTCTTAGTCCCCGACTGCCTCACTGACTGGGCTGAGGTAGCTCCCCCCAAGGGCCTCGCCGACTGTACTCCTGACTACTACTACCCTATCGTCCCTGCGATGT
The DNA here is from genome assembly GCA_034768845.1 of Heliamphora exappendiculata. Taxonomy (NCBI): domain Eukaryota; kingdom Viridiplantae; phylum Streptophyta; class Magnoliopsida; order Ericales; family Sarraceniaceae; genus Heliamphora; species Heliamphora exappendiculata. Next base: position 3,007 of record JAOTRH010068482.1, on the reverse strand, counting down.
CTGCCCCTGGTGTGTTCCTAAAGCACCCTAACCACTCCTTCCCTGAGGGCAATCTCGACATATGTGTCCCGCCTGACCACACTGAAAACAAAAAAATGAGGCCCTCCCCTAAGTCTGACCCTGCTGTTGTTGTCCTCTCTGTTGACAATCCCTAGCACGGTACCCCAACTGTTTACATGTGTAACACACAATCTCTTGGTGCTTAGAGCGCCGTGACGAACCCATAGAGGGTGCGAGTGTCGGTCGTGGCTGTGGATGAGATCCCACAGGGTAAGAATTTGATCCTCTCAACTTTTGCCTCTTTACTTGATGCCCCACGGATTGTGCCCCAGAAGTTCCCTAATGTGATTTGCTCTCCCTCAGCTTGCATCTCTCTGCCATTGCATTCTCAACCCTGATAGTGGCCTCCACAAGCTTTGTGTAGACCCAAAAATCCATCACTACAATCCTATCCTTGATCGAGGGCCAAAGGCCCCTCTCAAACCGCTTGGTATGCAACTCCTCCATTGCCACCATTTCTGGTGCAAAGCGCGACAGATTCGTAAACTTGGCCTCATACTGGACCACGATAAGGTTCCCCTGAATAAGGAAGAAAAACTCCTCCCGGTATGTATCTCTCAACGACCCAAAAAAATACTTTTCCAAAAAGACCCAAGTAAAAGCGGTCCACGTGCCATCCATGGTGGTCTTGGAAAACTTCCACCACTCTCTAGCATCCTCCCGAAGTTAGAACGCCGCCAACCTCACCTGCAACTCATCCTCCCCAATCTCTAGGGTGTCAAAGATCGTCGTGGTTACCTCTAACCACTTAGCAGCAACTTTAGGGTCCAGCTCCCCAGAAAAGGTTGGAGGGTCTAACCGTTGAAATTCTCTCGTTGCCACTATGGCCCTTGTCTCGGGAGCTCTAACTCAAATTCTAGCCGCATCGGCCAATGCTCGCTTGGTTGTGATCATTTCCTAAACAACGTTGATGTCGCCCGCTCGTTCCCGGAGGGCATACACATCCCCTTCTTCCAGAACTTGGGCATATGTGCGACCTCGTCCTCTACCACATCTTGGCAACATCGCTCTAAGAATAAGAAAGAACAAGGGAAGATATCAAAACAACGCTTATAGCAACTCATCTCTCACGGATAACACCATCCCTCAATAAGATACTACGTAACACATATCACAGTATCAACACACCTTATGCCACACATAATGAGGAGAACTAATCGGAATGACACGTCAATCCGGCTAACTCGTTTGAATTTCTGGTTAGAACGAACGTCAGCCAAATGCCTTTCTAACTCGAACCCCGAATTAATCAATCGGTCGCCCAAGGGTAAGACACATCATCCTAAGAGTCCAACCTCCATGCCCAAATATCACATAGCATGTAAATGTCAAGTAATGCCCAAGATATCTCATGCTAGCATACCAATACATGAATGTCACACATCAATGCAAACTCTCACGCAATGGATTAACCACTCACATGGTTCCAATGTATTCGAACCTAAAACTTTGATACTCATCAGTAATGCCCCAATTCCGTAATAATGAAAACCCAAGAAATGTAATAAAAGTAAAAACCCGATTTAAGAAATTGCTCGATAAGAGAGGTCAAACTTCAAATTTTCTTTCAAACCTGAAGGTAAAAGAATCAATTTTTCTTTGTAAGAAACTCCCCAAAACATCCCCTTTATATCCCAAAGGATACACGAAACCACATTATAAAAACTCTATTTTAAAATCAAAGTTCAATAAAATACCACAAAGTAGAGTCTGCTCGAGCGGGATCCTCACTGCTCGAGCAGTGAGGCACTCGAGAGCTCACTGCCCAAAAGTCCAAAAATTTGAGTAAGTGTTGAAAAGTCACCTCTTTTTTCCATCCTTAGAACATAGTTTGAGATAGGCAAACATAAGAAGCAAAACATACATTTGATGATGAAACAACTCCCTTTTAACCCGAAAACCCAAAATCAAACTTTAAGATCATGATAATCATTCAAAAATTAAGGAATTCAACCCATCAATGAGCTCAACGCTCTCACATGCATAAGAATCATGAATATATGGCCTTAGGGCCTTACAACATGGGTATTCCAATCGAAAAACATTAAACCAAGTGCTCAAAATAAGAATTACATTTACACTTTCATTTCTCAAAATGTGCTATAGAAGAATGTGTCACTCTATCGATAACTCAAAAAGGGTCCCGCGACCATTCACCTTATTCCAACACTTTCTTCTCGCTATTACCTAAAATGTTGTTAAACAACATGTGCCGAGACTCGTAGGAAAAGACCAACGATGAATGTATGCATGATATACGAGAATGATTATGTGAATACATAACAAGTTTAAGCCCAAAATCAAGTTCACTATTCTAGCATATCTTCATTCATATAACCAGTTTTATTTTGTTACCACAAAAGAAATCAACAAATGCCATAGTTAATCTTTCAGTTCCATTATCTCAAACCCAACACGGTTATCATGACTCCCCATTTCGTTTCATTTCATTTTTTCTTATTTCATCACTTTTTATTTCTAATCCATAACCTTTCTCAAATACATCAATTAAGTCAAATGGTTTTACCAATCCAATTTCATTCATTGATTTAATTAAGTACTAAAGTTAGATGGCGCCTATAGAACCAGGCGAATTTATCACTACCAAGCCACGCGAGGCCCAATAAATAAATACCCATTCCATAGCTCGATGCGGAGAGCACGCATTTTCAATTTTTTTTAAAACATCGATGGGTGGGATGTCCAAGAGCATGCTTTTACAAAGATTAACTCGAAGGAATGGCCAACCTTACATTGTGCAAATTTTCAGTCTTTCTCTGAGGAGCAACTCGTGCCCAAACTTAAACATTCAATTCGGTCATACGGTACTTTAAGTATATCATTTTTATTTAACAACCAATACAAGTCCAACCGTCAACCCGGTGCTCTCGCCAACCCAACACTATTATGATTCAAAATTCAACCATCGTATAAATTCTCATAATTC
>JAOTRH010068471.1:0-18057 GCA_034768845.1 Heliamphora exappendiculata | reverse complement strand
ATGCTAAGGCTACATTCTCTAACAGCACTCATGAAACCAGGATTTGCCCAGGGCCAAAATGGGCACAACCGTGAGAATCTAACTGTGTTAGAAAAATTTTGTGTGAACTCTATTGTTTTGACTTACACAAACGGCTGAACAGTTCAAGACAGTCCACTGATTAGCCAGTAAGTCCGATAGTTTTTTTACAAGGGAATGTTCAAAGCCAAAAGCTACCTATCCTATGCAGAATTTTTCTTATTGAATTTTCTTAGTGACTGCATTTTGTTGCATCGTTTTTTTCGTCAAATTCCATTCATGTGGGGGATTGTTGGAAAAAGAATGAGTTTTGAATAAAAATTAGAACATGATTTTTAGCTAATTTTGAAGCTAATTATCTTCGTGTTGAATTAATTTTTTTTGATGATTCCAAGTTCTAATTTGTTTGTCTCGGTATATGAGAGTTTGTAGGATTACTGCTTTTTGTTTTTTGGTAATTTGCTCTACAATTATTTTGTTAGCCTTTGAAGGTATATATCGAAGTCCTTTATATATCTTTATTTATGCTTAATACACATTTTAATTACCCAAAAAACAATTAGTTGCGTTCACATGGTGAGACCCATGATTAAAGTTATTAAACCATATTCTATACATACAAAACACTATGCCAGCTTGTAAAACCTCAATTATCATTTATCACTTGTCACTGCTCTATGCTTTTAAGTTTCTATTCAACTTGTCTCCATTTTGGGAAAGAAAACAAACCACTTTTTCCAAAGGGCCCATCATTTGGAACAGAATGACAACAAAAATAGTAGCCCAACTCATGATTATGCGACTTCAAGCACTGCAAGTCTTGTCTGGATTCCTAATAGTAATCAGTTCATTTCCTTTCCCACTAAGTTTTCCATACCTTGAATCTTGCATAACTAAATTATTTGTACTTTAGGAAGAATAGTCTTGCTGAGGTAAACTAAAAGTAAATTTTTTATTAAAAGATAAATTTTTTTACCGATGATAAAAATTAGTAATATAAAATTTAATTTTTTTAATAATGAAAAAATCACCTTAAAAAAGAGCTTTTTAGATTATCCCTAAAGCGTAACTTGTAATCATCCGCAACCGTAGTTAAACACAAGATTTTCAAGTGGGAGTTAAACACAAAATTTTCAAGTTTACGGATGTCCCAATGACGATGTTAAACAGTTGGGCTACCATGGTATGTTTATAAAATAAAATTTGATTTATTAACTTATTTTGATTTACTTTATCTTTTCTATTTTTTCTTATTTTGAATTTTTTTCTTTTTTTTACTTGCCTTGATAATAAGAGTCGACAAGTATAATACTTTGACTAAAAAAAAAAAATTTCACCAAAAATAAAAATATATATGCAGAATAGTCTTGTTTATATTGGTGCTTATTCACCTTGGATTCTTCGACAAAATAAGAATTCAGATAAATTCAATTCTTTTTTTTCTTTATTTATTTATTTATTTCTTTGTTTATTTTTTTTTTTGGGAGGGGGATGGGGGGTGTTTGGGGGGTCGGTTAGAAAAATTAATTAGAAGAGAAGGAAAAGATAATTATCATCAAGATTCATTTTTTGGTTGGTTACCTACAAAGTGTAGGTTTAGTGCCTTCAGGCTTTCAGCTTACTTACCCCCTACTACTTTCATTCTATCAACTTCATGGGTCTAGGAACTTACTGTGCTTACAAAAGGTAGCACCGTGCCACGTCTTGCTTGAGGTGAGTTTGCGAATAATGTTTTATGATTGAATTCGTTTATTACTTAGAACTCGTCGAGTTTGTTATTAATATAAATTTTAGATTAATTTAATATTTATAGCTAAGTGATTAAGTAACATTTACAATTTATTTTTCAAAATTATAATTTTTATTTATTTATTTATAAAATAATATTAGAAGATCTTATTCAATAACTTAATTACATATATCGAATCAATTTGAATTTTTATATAAATAACGAACTCAACAAATTTTACATAATAAACAAATTCGATCATAAGCATTTATTTGTAAACACGTCTCAAACAAAGTGCAATACCATGTTATATTTTTTAAGCGCAGCAGCAAGGTTCCAACTCCTGCTACATCAGGTTTAAGGACAGGCTTAACTCAGTTAATTTCAATTCAGTTTTCAGGATTGTAAACAAAAGAAATTGATGACCAACCCCGGCGCTCTGTCATGCGGGATGCACAATACGCTATTGTGCAACTCGAGAATATTTGATTCTCAAATATATTTTTATAATCAGAACAATTTATGTAAAATTAACCGAATTTGCTATTTATATATAAAAAATAAAATTAGTCTAATATCTATATCTGATGTAAGAAAATGTATCAATTAAAACTAAAGAATGATTAATACCGAAACCTACAAGCTTACTTAAATTAAAGATATTCTCTCTAATAACAAATACAATACACGAGAAAATTCTTAATAAATTTTATTATTCAACAATTGAATGGCCATAAGACCAGTACAACTTATTTATAATAATAGCATTTTAAAAGAATAAACCTATTAAAGAAACTAAATTATATTAAATCTCTAATTAATAGAAAAAATTTCAAAATATAAAATTCTAACAAATTTTTAATTAATAGAAAATTCCCAAAAAAATATATTTGAAATTAACTCAAATTTAATTACTAAAAATATATAAATATGTGCCAAAACAGACGACACAAAAAAAAATTTATTAAATAAAATTATGACTAAAATTAAAATTTTTTAAAATATTGCCTACATCAGTAACTGTGCGATTGGATAACATTTGATTAATAGCATTTTTCCCTTTAAAATTATAGTATTGTTTATTTATTTGTTGACAAACGTAATATAAATTTAATATTATCAATATCCAATTAAACTTCACGTAATGAAAAAATTTAATAGTAAAAATATATATTAAAAACTGAGTCACTTCAACTGCACAACAGCGAGCTTGCTGTGCATTGGCCGCACAGCACGCGCCCGGAGTTCATGATTGATTGCATGTAGTCATAAAATATCTAATTTCACCTCGGGTTCCGAATTGAGTGCACATAGTCATAAAATATATAGCTAGTTTAATTATTACTTTTCACTCACAGCCACAAAAAAAATTTGTTTTCCATGAGCAGTTCTTATTCCATGCAGCTTTTGCAAGGCTGTGCGTCTGTGCCTGTCTGTACACACTTATGGAGTGTGAATTATGATATTAGGAAGAAAGATTTAGGAACACAAAGCGTGGTTGAAAAGGGTTTTAATTGACCCGAGTTAGGAATTAGTCACTCCGAGCTGTTAGATTTTATTAATGGTTTGGTCTAAACCACAAATCATGATCTAAAAATGTGTACCTTTTTGCCCATCTTGTTTTTCTTCTTAGGGGGAGCGGGGAGCGGGGAGCCGAGTACGTATTGCTACATTATATGTAGTACGGTAGTGTGTGATTTAATAGGTTTAGTTTTTAAATATATTTTTTTATTAGGTTCGTTCTTTATATTAAAACTGTCGAGTTTGTTAAAATAAAGTTGATCCAGACATATTGAGCTACGCGATTGAACAACTTTTGTTTAACCATTTCTTCTCAAAATTATGCATACCAATAATTTATTTGTAAACATATAATATCCGATTGCATACCGATAGATATTAGCTAGACCAATTTTTTTATATATATATAGATAACAAATTTGAAAAAATTTCTATAATAAACGAATCTAATCATAAAATATATATTTGGTAATTGAACGCTTTAAATCAGACAGTACCGTGCTGCACAACACGTATCCTATTTGTTTTTTTGTGGATGAGAATTGTTCAAACCTAATCTAACATGATATTTAATTTAACTTAATAACCCAATTGTCTAGGGTTGGTGAATAAAAGACCTTGGAAGTCCATTTCCTTCTTTCTTTGTGGTCATAGATGTGTTGAGAAGAGAACTAACCTTGCTGGACCCACATAATAAAATCTCAGGTTTACTATTCATGTTTTGAGCCACTCACATGTCCACTCAAGTACTAATGAAGGAAATATGCTATTTAGGGTTACATACCTAATTTGAGTTCCTCTTCCTTACTCCAGGACTCCATTTCAGGATTAGAAATTTCTATTTGTTACTGTTTCAATTCTGATTATTCTCATAGTACTTTTTGTTTGGGTATGCACGATTCAATTAAACTATAGGTTTGACTCATTTTATTATTATTGGGTATTAGTGACTCGTTTTTTATTTAAGAGATGTCTCGTATAAATGGGTATTTAGTAGTCATATATATATATGGTTTATGTACGTAAGAGTTACGAATATTACTACTAGCCCAATATATTTACTTTTATTGTAAAGAATTTTTTGATGATTTTAACTGAATGTGTATATTTTACTGATGTACCGAAGGTTCTATTTAGATATAAGTTAAAAATCACATAGATTCAAGAAATTGGATTCTGAACCACTTGGCTTTGGAGTAGAGGAAAAAAAAGAAGAGGAAACATGACTGATTTTTGTAGGGCTCAAAATCTAAACGTTAGGACTTTAAATTTCGAAGGTAATGGGTGAAAATTGTTAATTTTGAGGGTCCTTTGAATGGAAGCTTTGGATGTGCCATAAGTTAGGCGGGGTGAGTTTCCCTAACCTTTTACTCTTCATATATACTTTTTAGTATTTTTTTTTGGTTGAGCTTGAAGAAAACTTAAAAGTGATAATCTGAACTTGTTTATTTCGTAGCCCTATTGAGAAGATCCTCAATGCAAAAATTGACTTTAATCAGATAAAGATAAGTATATAAATAAAACACGTTTTAGTTTTACAAAACAAGCAGTTTTCATTTAAAATGGATTTGTGAGTTTGGTGTGCCTATTTGTGATTTGTTTGTGTATTTATTGGGATATGATTAGATGGAATTTTTATATAAATAATTTTTTTTTTACAGAATTTAGGAAATGAATCATTTGATTCATCGTTGTGGTAAAATAAAATATTAAAAAATATAGAGAATAAACATTGTAGAGGGAGTCACTTGCGGAACCAAGAATTTAACTCATTATCTAAAATTAGTTTTTCGCCATTTGTTTAACTTAGAGGGGGCACTAATAACTTTTTTGTTTTTGTTTTTTTGTAACTATACTAGTTAGCAATGTTTTTAAACTCGGACCGAATCGGACCCGGTTGAACCGGAAATCGGTGTAATTAACGGTCTGAATTAACCCATTAAACCAATTAAGTTTGAAAACCGGTGTTTTTAACAAAAATAGGTGAAACTCACGGTTCAACCGGCGACCTGGTAAAACCGGTACCGGTTCACTAAAACTGGCAAGTTTTTTTTAGGAAATTTTTTTGTGCTTTAATTCAAAATTCTTATTTTTTAATTGAGTGTTGCTAATTTATGAGTTCCTATTAGATTAATTGGATATTGCTATGTATTTTTATTAATGTTTTAGAGTGATTTTGATGTAGTTAACTCAAATATTTTATGTTTTTACTTGGTTTACTTAGTTTTTGATGTAGTTATACTCTAAATTTTGATTGCTTTTGTTAGAGATTTTAATTGTTTAATTAGAATCATACTTTAGATCATGAGATGTCATTATTTTTTTATTTAAATTGTAAGTTATATGTTATTTTTATTTAATATTTATAATTTTAAAATTATTAATGACGTAATTATGACGTCACGGTTCGATTCTGATTAAATCGATGACCCGTTCACCCGTTATGTTTTTCAGTTTGCTCAACGGTCTAATTTTCAATACATTGCTAGTTAGTTTAAGTGCCAAGTTTTTTATTTATTTAGTTTATAGTTAAAAATGAAAAAAGAAAGTACAGTTTAACATTGTTTTTTGTTTTTTGGTTCGTCCATTGCTTCTCGCTTTGGTCTAACTATTGTCGAGTATCCCTCCACCTCTCTTGGACCCGTGGCTGTGCAGTGATCGGACCGCCTGTGTGAACCAAAAATAAAAAATAAAAATAATGTTTGTCGCGTCTTTGCTCGGGAGTTCTTTCCTCTAAGATGCCTTTTATCCTTTGCTCTTTTACGTATATACATCTTCTCTTTCGTTGTTCCACAAAAAAAGAAGAAGAAGAAGAAGAAGAAGAAGAAGAAGAAGAAGAAGACGACGACGTGGTGTGTGTATAAAATATGCTGTCTTATTTTGATTTTGCAAAACTAACACCAGGGTTGTTTTTGCTAAATAAAAAAAGACAATGGGCTTCGTCCTAAATAAATATTGGCAAAGAGAAAAAATTGGGCTGGGCTCGGTAATGATTGTAGACTCTCTTAAACCGATTTGAACTGGGTATGTTGTGTTGGGCCCAATTAACTAGGAGTTCAAGACACTGAATTTTCTAGGCACCAAGTGTGCATTTTATTTGAGTCAAATGAAATTGCAAACCGAACCAAATTATTCGGTTTCCTTATTTTTCAATTGAACCTGAATCGGTCTATTTAGAAATCGAACAGAACCAAGTGATTTGAACTGATTTGAACTGCTGCTGTAATTTAATCAATTTTCTTGAACAATTCTACATTTGATGGGTTAAAAAAAAAGAACAATGAGAACTGAAGAAAAGGAAATATTTCTTTTACCTTTCTTTGTGTAAAGTTCAAGAAAATGAATTGGTAAGAAACTACACCTAAAGAAATGAAGGTATGGATTTAACTTTTCTTATCCTTTTGGGGCCATGTGTATATATATATAAGTACCATGATTATCATGATACGTGTATAGAAACTTGATTTTTCTACAAAAGATTCCTCGTTATTAAAAAGGTTATCTCAAGAAAACCCAATTATAAATAGACCGATTATCTGCGGGAAAACCCAATTATCTAGAGATGTTTTGCAAATTATAATTTATAGGACTCTTTCGAGCTCTTTTGGGTATTTTTCTTTGTGTGAAGACGAATATCATTTCTTTTATTATAAATCTTGACGTTTATGTCACTTTATCCATATATTGTAAGACTTTTTTAGCTGTTAAATAATGTGAGAATCTCAAAAATATCAAAATCTCTAAATATAAGTCAATGACTTAAATGAATTTTGAGATAGAGTGTTTGTTTAAGTTTGACTTCTAATTTTTAGTTTTCAGTTTGTAGCTTTTATCTTGGCAAAAAATTAGAATATCCAAACACGTGTGTTGTAACTTTTGATTTTAAATCAACAACCATAAAAGTTACTACTTGAAGTTAAAAATTTACAAGCCCCACACCAAACTTGGCCTGCCCATGATTCTCTGGATTCTATCGACAATCGTCTGTATGAATGGAGTGTTCAGTAGTGTTGGTAAGATTTGAGATATGTGTTCATGCTTCGTAAGAATTTACAATGGAAGAACTCTTATTCCATAGATCCTGCAACTCCTCCTACTGCTGGTATTTCGCCCTAGGGTGTTTATCTTGTGGGATCTAACTTGCAAATGAGAACAACTGTGACTTATCTCTATTTTATTTTTGGATTTCGAGGATGAGCCGTATTCTAAAAGCGTGCTAAATCCAACCATTACACATTCTCTCTTTGGCGAAACCACCACTTTAGGGGTACTCTCCTATCTTTTCAATAAGAAAGCGATGGATTTTCGAGCAGTATTAGCAAAGAGGCATTCGCTCTCCATAACATGTTCTGAAACGAAAGCGGGTTAGTTGGCCGTTCAATTCAATTTTAGCAAATACTCGTAACTTTTTCATTTAAAGTGATAATTTGTTGTGCAATGAACACATATCATTGACTTCAATTCACACAAAGTAAATAGAGAATACAAAAAATCAAGAACACATAAGAATATACGTGGTTCGTTAAGGTGCTTACGTCCACGAGCGAAAAGAAATAGTCTACTATAATTAATAAGAATTACAAGAATCCTCTCAATCTTTGTTTTCAAACTGAGTATTTCTTTTACATTTTTCAGTTTCTTTTTGAGTCTTTATATTGTATCAAAATTCCTAGCTTCAAACTAAACCCCTCTTTGCACTCTTTGGTCTCCAATTCAACATTTATGGCGTATCTCTTTTAACCTCAAATGAAACTTATGGTCCATATAAATAAGTCGTCCCAAAAAATCCTACAAAAAACTTTTGATACGTCAACATAGGTGCTCAACAAGTGCGTACTAGTGCCATATATTGTTGCTCTCTAAATGTCACGGGCGCTTGACTTGCAAACGCTATGCTAGTGCTTGGTTCTGTCCTCCCAGTACTTGAATGCCTAGCTAGTATTAATTTTTGGAATTTGACGCTCGAGTGCCCTACTAGCGCTAAGCAGCGCTGACTGACTTCTGATTTTTAAAAGATTTGAGACGAACTCAATATAATCACACATTTTCATCAATTATAATCTGGCTATAGATTCATAAATCACCAATAATCCATACGCATGATTAGTGTATGCAATAAGTTATTTATTTAGCATCATGAATCATTGAGTCTTGACGTACATGGCATGCCAGTTGCCACAGGGATGAAACTTTGCAGCTAATGAAGTCTTCCATCACCTTTACAAGTTAATCAAATGGTAGGATAAGGTGTGTTGGCTTAATATGTAGCTTGCGTGTCGTGTGATTGATTTCTCTCTCATTCTTATTTTTTTTAACAGCTGCACATGCATTCAAGTATATGTTTTCAACAATATATATATATATATATATATATATAGTATTTCCATGAAAATATATGCATGCATGTAGCATGTATATCAATGGATTGATGCCATGCATAAGTGCATTGTGGCGAATAGGAAAAGAGAGGGAAAAAAATAGAAATTTTTTTTTATACCGGTCCAATTACTCACGTCTGATATTTGACATTTGAATAAAATTAATAAAATATATATTCAATATTTTTAATTGGACATGCATTTGCTTAAAAAATATTTAGCAATTGAATTTACGATAAATTATGCATAAAATTTTATTGTATGTATGAATATTCAATTATACAAAAATAAATTAAGACATACATATGAATATTCTGTTGTATCTTATTGTTCTAGCCATAAAATTAAAGAAGCGAGAAATTATTCAGTGAGTGGAAAATGTTATGTTAACGTGTTGATGTGGTAATGCCCAACTAATACAAGTACTTCATGGATTCATAATTTTAAAAATTGATCATACATTAGGTGGACAATGATTATTGTACATCAATATAACTCTACATTAAAAAAATTAAAAAATTTGTAAACAATTCAATTTATAAATCGTTTATTATTTTTCATCAACAATAAGAGTTTTTAACGAATAAGGTTTATTATCATAAAAAATTTAATGCGCAAGATTCTTTTGAGATAAAAATATCTTATAATAGATAAATTTATCTGTACCTTTGCAAAGCATGTATAAAGAATACAGATAAATTTATGTCTTTTATTGAAAGCACGTGTAAAAAATACAGATAAATTTATCTGTTTTATTTAAAGCACATATAAAGAATATAAATAAATTTGTTTGTATCTTTTCAAAATATGTATAAATAACACAGATAAATTTATCTGTGTTGATATGCAAACAGATGAATCAAACAGATAAATTTATCTGTTTATTATACAAAATATATAAATTTATTTGTTTATACGATATTTTTGGAAAAAATAACGAAATTGAAACTTGAGGGTTAAAATTCTTATTGATAAATCTTACGCATTAAAATTTATTTTTTAAAATATTTAACTGAAATTTCTTTTAAAAAAGACACACATAACACGCCTGTGTTAATTGGACACAATATGTAAAGTAGAAAATACAACAAACCGTTATATTTCCTAACTATTTTTCTCCTCGTACTTAAACTCAACACTCATACTCACGTTTATGTAGCATATTGTGTCATGCATGTGTGTACATGCATGCACTGCTATGATCATAACCATGCTTGTAGTTCGCCATCATGCATCAGCTGTGTACGTCCGATGGATCATGAAGATATTAATGTAGCTATAGTTGTTAAATGTCTCTTCATTGATTCAAAAGGTGAAAATTATCACAGACTCGCTCTATAAATCCCACTCCCAACTCCATTATCTTTCTTCAAAACCCATACCTAACTTCATTACCTCTTTTTCCTTCTCTCTCTATCTATTTCTCTCTCTACAAAAATGGAAAAAAAACCATGCAACTCCCAGGATGTTGAAGTGAGGAAGGGGCCATGGACAATGGAAGAAGACATGATCCTCACCAACTACATCGCCAATCATGGTGAAGGTGTATGGAACTCACTAGCCCGATCTGCCGGTATTAATTCGGAGTTTTTTTTTTTAAAAGAAAAAACCTTTTTTCCCATTCATCAGTTTGTAACCCTAGTTTTCCAAACTGTTGTGTTCATTCAAATCTTGTTAGGTCTGAAACGTACCGGAAAAAGTTGTCGACTCCGGTGGCTCAATTACCTCCGGCCGGATGTCAGGAGGGGAAATATTACCCCAGAAGAACAGCTCTTGATCATGGAACTGCATGCTAAGTGGGGAAACAGGTATGAGCTAGCGAGCTTCAATAGTTACAAATAAATATGAATTTTTCCCCGTACCTAAAAAAAATAAATCCCTATAAATCAGAATAAAACCCACTAAAAATTGGTGAAACCCAATTCTATTTCTCCTCCAATTAAGCGTTTTGATTCATCAAATCCTTGAAGCCCGTCACCGTGAGAGATAGCGAGAGCGATAGAGATAGAGATTGAGAGAGAAAGAGAGAGATTCCAACGTGGGGAATATAACATTTATTGACGACCAATGATTCTTTCAGTTGAAACGTGGGAATTATAATCTACGGCTATCGAAAAATCCTTTTACAGGAGGTAGCCGTGAAAACCCTTCTTTAATTTTTTTTTTGAGTCAATCTATAGATTTGTCTTCTCTAATCAAATGAAAAATGGCCGGGATTCATTTTCTCTAGTTAATCTCTGATTCTGTGCATGTAGTGTGCATGTAGTATTACTGTTATTCTATATATTTGTCGTCTAATTAATAAAACTTGGATGTTCTTCTTTTCACCCATGCGACAAGTCTTATATTACTATGGAGCTGGGGCACAACATTTCCAATGGATTTATATATACTAGCATATGGGTACACGCGTTGCGTGTGTAACAAAAAAATTTAAAAGTAATACAAATGGATACAAGTATGTTTTTAGATTGGGAAAGAGTGAGTACTTAATTCTTGGCTTTTATGCTCCTGATCTATCGCCTCAAATTCGAAAATGGCTTGAAAGAGAGATGAATCAAAAGAAGACAAGGATGTGTAGAATCTGATTGATGTAAGGTGCATCAAGATTGATGTATCCCAGCTCCGCCATATTATTTCAAATTATAATTATTTGTCCCAAATTTTCTCTAGTTTATTTTTTCCTATAACACAATAATTCTAGAAATACATAAACCGGCCACAAAATTGGTCACAAAAAGTTCAAGAGTGATCAAGATTTTATTAGATGTGATGAGTTCTACATATCGTAAAATCTTGAGTATTGATGCACCTTTTCGGACGGGATTTATGATAGTTTCTGTGTAGGTAAAACTATTCAAAAAATAGTATTGTCAAGTACTCAAAAGCTCTAAAAGGTTAAAAAAGGAAAAAAAAGAAAAAGAAAAAGAAAATTGCTTTGCTAAAACTAGTAAAAAAATTGCAAAAAAATGTATGGAGGGGATTCTGGATGTACAATATATACACACCGTGTATAGTTAAAATACAGCTGGTTAATTATATAGGCACGTTGTGAACTCTTGGCCGCCAAACTAATTTGGCAGGCCGAGTTTCCATTTTGAGGTCAGACCACTTCATTTGATGGCACGTTAACTTTCCCCCAGTGGGCTTCGCTGAAGTGGACAGCTACCATATTGTTTTGACACTTGAAGACAACAGGGACCCCTCTGTAAATTAGGGTTTTCTCACACAAAGATGGAAAATTCTAAAATGGAAAATGATCGAGATGCTTAATTCCATCCACAAAAGTTACCAAAATTGAATTTTGATCATTTGTTTGTAATGGAATTCAAAAGTTTTATAGATTTTAGTGCAAATAGAGAGTTAGGATTTAATTTCTGTAGTTAGTTTGTGACTGAAAGTTTGTGTTTGGTTGATTAACTTTTGTTTTTCACTTTTTATATATGTGGTTCGGGTGTTTGGTTTTTGTTTCTTGTGGCTTTTTTCCCAAACTTAAAAACTAAATTAATAAGAAAGTGAAAAGCCCAATAAAAGAAAAAAACTAGTAAATATAGGGAAATTGTCAAGTGAGGAAGTGATTCCATGCATTCTTTTTAACTTCCTTCTTTGAAAAGTGGTGTACAATTTTTTTTTTTTTGTGTAGAAGAATTTGGGTCCATCATATCGTGAAAGTGACATTTTTTAAAATTGTCTTTACGAAATGAGGAGAGGGTAAAGAACCACGTGATTCTTTGTGAAAATTTACTTTTTCTAGCATTATTTTTCATGTTTTGCTATCAAAAAAATGAAGGAAAAGAAAGTAAAAAAGAAAAATTATGAATTTTTACTTTAAAATAAAACACCCATAAAAATAAAATTTAATTGCAGAAATACAAAATCTCATCATTCTTTGATGCATCTCTTTCTTTTTTGTAAAGCAGAATTCTTTTTCTTTAAAAAAAAATACTTGGGATCATATTCATCCCAAAAGATTAGTTCTTTTTTTTTTTTTGGAAGAATTGCTCTCATGCAATGGAAACCATACACGATGGGTGCATTTCGATAATCAAACCTTTGCACACAGATCAGTAGTGGCTGTGTAGACATTTTTGACCGTTGCGAGAAGAGCCATTTCACCAGCTAATGGTAACGGCTCTTCACTTTCATGGCGCAATGCCTTTGAGCAGCCAGCCTTTTGGCGACGCTCTTCCTCCTCCTCCCAAGTATCTGCAACTTGGAGTCATGTTCATGGCTCAGGGTGGCTGACCCTAACATGAGTTTTTCTCTGTGATCACTGATCTGATCAGCTTCTCCATGAAACTTTAGTTTGAGCTAGAAAGTTGAGATAATTTCATTGCAGTGACCTCTCTCTCTCTCTCTCATGGATTCTGTGCCTGTGTTTGGCATAAATAAACCCGTGGAAAGTGATGAAGGGCTTTAATTTTGAAACGTGGAACACAGGGGGATTTAGAGGTGAACCACGGAACATGATCATTCATGGAACTTTAGAATCTATAAAGAAAATGCCTAATTATGTGTCACTTTTGAAAAAGCATGAGAGTGGGTAAGATACCGAATTAAGAAAGAAATTGCGTTCAATTTAAAAGATTACCATAATTTTCGCCAGTTTTGACTATCTATCTATATGTGTAATGAGGTGTAAATTTTTTTTAGAATGTCTTCGTAATAAGTTCCTCGTTATCGAAAAGTACTCAAGAATAGTACTAATAATTAAAATGCATAGACCAAATTCTCATACTTCTTTTTCTTTCTAAACCTTCAAAATATTTTTTTTCCTCAAATACTTTCTTCATCAACTTTCAAATCCTACCTCTATACCCTCTATCAGCCTCCACTTGCCACCGCCCATCACTTCCAGATCTCAGCGCCCTCCCCGACGATGACCCCTCTCACCCACCTATTCATGACCTCCCCTCCACCGCTATCCACACCCCTCCTCCCCTCCTTTTTGCTCCGCCACCGAAACTCCTCCCTAATTTCCTCCTTTTTGTACTGCGCCGCCACCCTATCTCTGCTCTCTTTCCGTCAATCTCTCTCTCACACGCACAAATCGACTCTTGATCTCCATCTCTCTCTCTCTCTCTCATGATCTCTGTCTCTACTTCTCTTTCACGATCTCTGTCTCTCTCAATCTTCAATGGTGACACGAGTTAGGTTTTGGGAGGTAAGGTGGAAGGAAGGGATGCGAGATGTTTTGGCAGTTGCACTGAAGGAAGATATTGCAACGAGCCAAGTAAATGCTAATAATTTGAATAATGTGTTTAATAACTTAGTTCAAAATATTTAAGTTAAGTTATTATCAATAGTTTATTTATTTTATTATAGACTAAACATGGTTTTTATCTTCTATCAATGTTGAATAAAGCATCATAGATATTGTGACAGCAAAAAAATAGGAAGGGGCGGCGATGTTAGATGAAGGCCATAGGTCTTCAAGTGGAGGATGGTAGCGCAAGAGGCTACAATGAGGGGCGGCAGCGAGTGATAGTTGATGGCTGAATTGATTTTAAGGAGGGGCGGCGATGTTAGAGGAGGGTTAGAGGTCTTTGAGCGGGAGGATGGTAGCACAAGAGACTACGGTGAGCGGCAGTGGCCAGGGATAGTTGATGGATATGTATTGATTTTAGATTAGGTTTTGAAGATTGAGGAGGGAGTAATTTAGAAAATAAAAAAGTTTGGCAGGTGTATAAAGAAGTTTTTAAGGTATCAATAAAGAATATCCCCTACATTCACTTTTAATATGGCTCAAAGTACTGTAATAAAATTGAAATTTACACTCTACAATTTCTTTATTGGATAGAATTTTAGTAAATATTCTAATTTCTAAGTAACTTGAATTATTCATTACGTAAGTATTCTAGGTAACCACAACTATTACATACGTGTTTTTTTTTTAATTTGCATTTTAAGAAATTGCTCACAGTATGTTTCTTATATTTTATATAGAAAAATATGAGATGTTAAAAAATTAAAAATAAAGTGCATTTTTCTTTAAAAGTTACCCTTCCAACTTTGCTTTATGAATGGTGCAACGTCATTGCTGAGCTAACTAACTAAATAGGTAATTCCCAATGAAAGTTTTGTCTACATACCTTTAGTGTGAACGAGCTAATGTTTGTTATTGTTTTGGAAGTGTTATCTAAAAAAACATAAAAAAAAAAATAATAATAATAATCTTTTTTTTTCCCCTTAACATCCTTTAACCAAAAAACTTTCTTTCACTTTCTCTTTTTCCTATCTATTGAACCAAGATCCCTAATAACCGTTTAATTTGTTTTTACTTCAGTTTTTAGTCTTCAACTTTTGGTTTTTTTTTTTTTTTAATCTTAAATGGACTTTTTCTTTTCTTAAAAATGAGTCATTTTAGCTTAATTAATAGCTGAGAAAGTTTAATAGAGCACAGAAAAATTCTTTTGAAAAACATTAATAATGCAAACCTATAAAAAAATACTCATCAAATTAGGCACATACCAAAATGAATGGTACATATTCACTTAAAATATTAGTCCCGTTGTAAATAGTTTAATTTGTATCAATTATTTTAAAGTGTGACTGCATTTATAAATAAATTTTATGGGTTATTAGTATTTCTATTTATAAATAATAATCCTACAAATTCATCCAAAAGTGTATAAATTTATCGCCATATCACAAATGAATTGTCCAAATTTACTTAAAATAGTATTTCTATTTATAAATAATAATATTACAAACTCATCCAAAAGCGTATAAATTTATCGACATATCACAAATGAATTGTTCAAATTTACTTAAAATATGGTTCATATCACACAAATTTATCTGAATATTAAAATGAAACTTATTTGTGTATTTTTTATTTTTTTGTTTCCATGGAAATTTTCGTGGTGAAGGTGGTCGAAAATTGCCAAGCATCTTCCGGGAAGAACCGACAACGAAATAAAGAACTACTGGAGGACTAGAATCCAAAAGCATATCAAGCAAGCCGAATCGTTCGGCGCCGGCTGCCAAGGTTCTGAGCACAACAGTGATTTAGCTAGCACAAGCCGAATTCCCAGCGCTCCTCCTGATCACTTTGCCGTCGAAACCTACTCGCCGATCTCGTACCCCGGAAACGAACAATCCTACGTCAGCCAGGTTTTCGGCGCCGCCGATCTTCACCATCACGCGATGGAAACCAATTCCCCTCTATCCTCGTATCCTGCAAATCTGGAGAGTTTTTCGACACCTTTTCCAAATGAATCCAACGAAAATGTTTGGAGCATGGAAGATCTCTGGCCTCTTCATCTTCTCAATGGCGATTAGATTTAGTAATGGTAATGGTAATGGTGCGGGGCGCGAAATGTGATGTCTCATTTTGTTATTGTTAAAGAATAATTTAAAATTAAAAATACAAAAAATAGAGATTAGAAAAAGGAAAATAAGTACAGTATTTTTATATTTTTAAGAACAAATTTTATGTATATATATATATAAATATATTTATTTTATGTAGAATGAAAAAACCAGCATCGTCCTCGTCCTATAACATATGTTATAGGGTACAGAAAAATGCATAAAAATTAGGGCAAGAACATGCGAGGGGGAGCTGGACGAGATGGGAGATATTGCCATTCCTAATTAGATTTATTTCCTTAACCGAATCGAATGGAAACGCCTGGAGCATGGAGGATCTCTGCATCTTCTCAATGGCGATCAGGTTTATTCCCCCAAATTCTACTTCGGGATCGAATATTGCAGGTGCTTGAAAAATTCTGTAATTTTCTATCTTTACGCAATGTAATAGAATGGAGAGAGAAATCTATACATCATATTATCTATTGTATTGGAATGTAACGAAAATCATCATCGGGAATCGAATATGAATTCTATATGATGGAATGGAATGTAACCAAAAACAGAACATAGACCTAAAATAAAAGCAGAGCAGGGGATGGGTTGGGGGTTTCAGAAAAATTTGTTTGTGGAGTCTCATGTAACTATTTCTAAATTTGAGGCAGTTCGTATCTAATTAATGGTGGTTGTAGACAACAAATTTCGTGTCTAAAAATTATGACAAATAATTTTAAAAATAAATTAAATTTTTATTAAATTTATAAATGGATTACAATCTTTAATGGAATTTTTAAGTCAAAGAAATAAAATCATCTAATTCTTCTCTTCAAATGTTGATTCGAGGGCTTGACAGCGTGTTCCCAAATCAAAAGGTGAAATATCTTTCGAATTTGGCAAAGAATGATGAAACTTGATTGAGAACTATCTTCAGGTCTTCAAAGTTTTAGCTTTATCTGTAGAACTCTATCAGTTGCTTTATAACTCTAAGTGTCAAATATCCAAACTCTTCTCCATCTAGTGAAGGACACATCTATTTATAGAAGTGTGAGAAACAGAGTTATGAAGAGTTTCAAACTCTTGATAATTATCTCAATTTTCTTTATTTAAAAAAAATATTTATTTAAGATTATAATTATCTCTTTAATTTAATTTTTTTTAAAAGATAACTATTGAATATCATAATTATTTCTAATTTTGTAAAGATAATTATCTAGATAAGCTTATAATTATCTCTTTAGTTTTTTCAAAAGAGATAACTATTGAATATCATAATTGTCTCAACTTTTGAAAAGATAATTATCTAGAAAAATTTATAATTATCTTTAATTTTGAAAAGATAATTATCTAGATAAATATTTATCTTTTCGTTTAAAAAGATATTTATCTTTTCATTTAAAGAGATAATTATTTAGTAGCATAATTACTTCTTTTTTTATTTATTTAAAGAAATAATTATGAAAATATTATTTATTTGTGTAATTTTCATGTGCCAAGTGGCTTAATTTAATTAGCTAAAAACTTGTCATATGAAAAAAATATATATATTTTACACGTGGCGCCATGTAATTGGACCAACCGTGAATTTTAATTTGGGATTGTTTTAACACATGGCCAATAATTATGTTATATTTTTGGGTCGTGGACACGTGTCAATTTGTGATAAGCTAAATTTTGTATGCTTACAAATGCCCCCTCGAGACTTGCTTATATTTATGTAAGAAAGTCTCGAATTTTCTTTTCTTTTCTTTTTTTTTTGAACAAATTAAATTTGTATGAATTTCAAATTTTGTAAACTATTGTGTTTTAAATCTGAGAGTTGAATTTGGAACTCTTAAATTCCGAACAAAACTAAACTTTAGAAGGGAGGATCCCAACAAATTTGCGGATCAGCAATTTGAGTTATCCATAATACAACTCTTTGAACTGTTATAAGTCTCGTAGGATTCCTGTTTGAACCAACTTCATGTAATCTTGGGTGTGTTGATTCTTTTTTATTCGAAAGTTGTATTAGAGTTTGTTGGAATATTAGATTGATTAGATTGATTCTGATTTGATTCTATTGTATCTCCTTTATTGTTTATCCCTATTCGCCTATAA
>JAOTRH010068460.1:0-18060 GCA_034768845.1 Heliamphora exappendiculata | reverse complement strand
TATTCCTGTTTGTTATTCCTGTTATTTCATTCTCTGTAATTTCAATTCATTGTAATTGTTGAAAGTTAATTAAAGATATATTTTCTGGATCCCCGAGCATGGATTTTATGTCGGCATTGGAAATTCTCCCAACAAGTACTGATAGGAAAATAGGTTAAAAACCCTTTGATACAAAAATTGTGCAAATGGATCTCTAATTTACTCAAGTAGGGATGAGTTGTCTACCTCTAACTAAGGGTGCACAAGATATTCAAAAAATTTAAAAATTAAATTAATTCGATCTCTATGAGTTAGGTTGGTTCAATTTTTATAAGTAATTGATTTAATTTTGAGTTCTAAAAAAGACAAATCGATAATATTGGTCTAATTTTTTGGTTAGTCTGGAATTAACTCAAATCAACTCGAGAATCGAACCAAACCAATCTAATTCGCTCGCACACGCACGCGCACACACACATATATATATATAATGAATTTTTATTTGTTCATATATCTATGAATATCTTATCAAAGTAATTTTTTTATATAAATAATCTATTATGTAAGACTAGTAAAATAAATGATTCGAATCATCATTGTAAACCCATCTAAAACCCGTAAACGAGAGTCTTGAGCAGTCTTAAGGGGCTCAAGTCTCGAGAAGAATTGGACCTCTCTCTCCACGACTCCTCTACTAATTTATTCGCTTTTCAACCGCAATCTTCCATTACTTTCAGCTTATGTGCAGGTGATATCTTATTCAATTCTTTTGGCTTTAATTGATCGGTCGGCCACGCAGACCTTTATTGACCCCAATGCCTTGTAGGTACAAATTGACAAGCAAATAACTGTATTTGTTTAAATATTTTTTTATTGCATATGAACAAATTATTTATAACTAAATAACCTTTCTCAATTCAAAAAGTACAACAGTAAAGCTATAAAATAAAGGTTTAAATGAATAGACAAATCACAACTTAATTTTAAAGTCCCAAACTCTATGCAATAACTGTATGAATTAGTTGTAATTTTTCATCTTTGGAGAAAAAGTTTAGTGACTAAGGTATTGAGTGGAAAAGTGTTACTCCGCCCAACCACGTGTTAGCATCTATTTATCACAATTAATTCACATATTTATGCATATATATATCTAATTAATGCATGAATGGTAGTTCCTTTCTTTATTATTTTTGTTTCGAGTGTCTGAGTTTTTTTTTTGTTTTCTCTTCAGTTAGTGTCTAGAGTTAGGCCTTGTTTGTCAACTTGACTTTAAATTAAATTTTTTTATTTAAAGTTACTTTAAGTTCAAAAAGCAAAAATTTATTTGGGAGAGTTATGAAATAACTTTAAGTCAAAAGGTAATTTTTTTTACTTAAAGTTCTTATAATTTTTAAATTTTATTTTTATATAATTTTATATTTAATATAGATCTTATTTAATAGATTTTGACGAGTACATTTTAAATATATATTTTTTATAAAAAATAAATTTATATAATAAAAGTTATAATATTTTTAAAAATACAAAAAAAATTATGTAAAAAACAAAAAGACAAAGTCTTTAAATTGAAAAATGAAACTTTTTGAATTTTTAAATTTTAAAAAAAAAAAACAAAAAATTTCTCTTTAAGCCCATTTTAAATTGATTGCCAAACGAGGCCTTAGTAGAATCAAAAAATGAGAAACGTAATCACTTATTACGAGGTTGTGTGCATCACATGTACAGGTTTGGGATTGATACTGCGCGCTTAAAGCGCATACTAACACGACTGTTTAATTTTTTTAATAGCAGAGTTGAACAAAATATCCAAGCATAGTTCAAATATCCTTTAAATTGCACAGCCAAGACCTCTAAATTTTTTTTTCTATTTAAATTAGAAATAACACCGTTTTAACTTGCATTACGGTATTGCGCTTTAAGCACGCAGCACCAACCCCAAACCCGCTGGTAGCTGGTAAGTGGTAACCCAGGCTGGTACTAATTGGCCCTGTTTGGCCTAAATGTGCTTATTTTGCTTTTTTTTTCTTTTTTTTTTTTGAATTTTTTTAATTTTTAACTAAGTTTTTTTAATTTTTCAAATCGTCTTTAACGAGATGAATTTAAAAAATAAAAAATTTTGATTAAAAAATAAAAAAAGTCCACTAAAGACGAAAATAAGTAGCATAAAATTTGGCTTATCGGCTTATTTTTACTTATTTTTGTCTTTTTTAAAAAAAATTTATATTTTGATCAAATTTTTTTATATTTTCTGATCGTCTTATGAGTTTAAAAAATATAATAATTTAACTAAATAATAAAAAAAAATTCATTAAAAACAAAGAATTTGTAATATTAAAAAAACCAACGAACAACATTCACCATTGAGGACAAGATAGAAGTATATTACTTTTTCCTAATCGTTTTAGAATTTTGGTATATTGAGTTATTATTTTGACATTTTCTACTTGACAAATAACTAAGTAATTAAAAAGATCAATGAACGTGTTTTTTTTTTTTTTTTTGTATGAAACACTTTTTTACCCTTTTATTTGTTTTTTCCAATCAAAACTTTGCATTTGCATGCGATAAAAGCCTCGCTTGGCTCCGGCCTTTAAATCGGCTTTCAAGTCAGAAGCTTTTACTCTTGTTTGTCAACTTTAGTTTTTTGTTTTTTTGTTTTAATTTTTTTATATTTTTATTTATTAATTTAAAATATTTTTATATATTTTTAAGAATGTCATATTTTTTTTATTATACATATCCGTTCTTTTATAAAATATAACGAGTCAAATGAACTACTAGTCCAATAACTTAAATAAAGAGTCTAACAACGCGACATAAAAACTTAAATCTAAATTATTAGTAGTAATTTACTTGTTTTATTATACATCAAACATATTTTTCATATTCCATCAATATGGGATTGAGTATTACATAAAAATTATCTATTTAAAATGTACACGTCAAAATATCAAATAAAATTTATATTGAATATAAAATTATGTACAAATTAAAAATAATAATAATAACAACTTCTTTTCTACTTAACATTTTTTAACTTATTATTTTATTATCTTTTAACTTCAAATTAATTTATGCTAAAGTTTATTATGTTTTTGGTTTTAAGTACTTTTGAAATTCACCAAATGAATTTTTTACTTGTTTAGTTTAAATTGACTTAAAATTAAAAAAAATGTGACTTAGATCTTAATTGGCAGCTTTGGCATTTTAGCTAAAAACGTCAAAAAATTAAAGTTGTCTGTTTGGCAAAAAAACTAAAAAGTTAAAAAATTAAAAAATTAAATCAAAACATAAACACTCAGAATATTCTATTCAAACTTCCACCACTTTTAACCTCATATTCATAATTTATTTATTACCACTACTAACTACATATAATTTTTAATAATAAATATATGTAAAATTGTCTATTTTGAACAAAAAGTAAAAAAAATTTTTTTTTATCCAAACAACTAACTTAAAAAAATGCTAGTTTTAAGTTACCAAACAATTCACTTTAAATTCAATTTAATTTTTTAGATAGAAATACAAAAAAAATTTTAAAAAATTATCTTTTAAAGCTAGTTGCCAATATCAAACTAGGAAAAAATAGTGCATCAATAAGGCAAATGATCAAGTTATTAAAAGCAATTAGAAGCAATGAGGAAGCCTTATTATAAGTGGTCGGCGTTTTAAAGAAATTTACCCAATTGGGATTCAAACCCTGCACCCCCGTCCCCCTTGTTGTAAAAAAAAAAAAAAAAAAAAAAGCTATTTGAATCAATAGGACCCAAATGGATTTCCATTGTGGTAGATAGGGATAGCTGTCCAATTTGATGGTAGTGTGATAGTAGAGAGCTAACATAGAAACTTGCAATTTAAACGAAAAACGTAAACCCATAAGCACACATGCTGAGTGTATTTTTTTAGATTCTTAAAAATTAAAAAAAGTAAAATATTTTAATCAAAAAATTCTAAAAAGAAATTATTGATAAAAGATCAATTATTTTAAAGAAAAAATACATTTGCATATATTGTAAATTATTCATACCGTGACTTTTTCATAATTTAATAATTTTTAATATATTAAAAAGTGAAATATAATCACCGCTAAAATTTATTAATTTATCTCTAATTATAATAACTTTAACGATGTGATTGTTATTTTTTAAAATAATAAATTCTTACAAATCAGAATTCAACTCTAACCATTTAAAGATTATTTTTATCAACTACTTAAGTAGATGATCATTAATAGGACAGGTTAAAATAGAAAATCATTATTTTTAGAAGAATTTCTACTATGTAATACATGTTGATAATAAATTCTTATCGAATAGTGTTAAAACTGTTACCTCTTAGAGTTTATAATTATTCATTACTTGGTAGATCATCATTAATAGGGCACATACTAAAATAGATAAAATATTGTTTTTAGAAGAATTTCTACTATTGTAATACATGTTAATAACAATGGTATCATAGTTATAAATATCGAATCATATTGGCTAATGGGTATCAGTTTAAAGCAAAATTGGTACATTAATTACACATTCTCGCATGTATCGATCAAAATAATAGATTATACCGATTTGTACATGAGGTAACATAAGCAATGCTGACACATAACAACTTGTATCAATAAAAAAATTGGTATCTAGGTGTTTGGTATTATTTGTCGGGTCAGTTTTTAATTTTTACTACTATTTTTTAGTAATAAATTATAATTTATAAGTTATAAGTTATTACTTTTAACAACGTAAAACACTTCCACTATATCCGATAGTATGATTGGTAGGTTGCTAAATGTTGTGATTAAAGAAAAAAATATATCTTTTTAAAAAAAAAATTGGGCTCGACTGCGACAAATTCTACCAGCTACAACCATCAACTTTAAGAATATTTAAAAGAAAGATGTTCCAAATAAATAAAAAGAGAAAAATGTTAAAAGAACTTTTAAAAAAATAATAATAATAATACTTGCACAAATTATAACTTTGGCTATTCAAAATTTACTGGCAATACTTTAAATAACCAGAGTCATATTTGTCTCTTGTTTTTACTTTTAAGTAATCAAAGTTTTAGTTTGGTGGCTAAATGGTCATCCAAACTCTTTAAAACAAAACAGAAAAAAAAAAAGTGAAGTGTCAACATTGAGAATGGCACGTACCAAGACAGAGTAATTATTTAGTATTTTTAAAGTATTATGTGATAAGTTTGTATATTATTATTTAATTTTATGATAAAAATATAATAATTTATTTTTATTGAATAATTAAGAGATAAAAGATGACTCACATTATGTAAGTTATAATTATTTATTTATTAAAAATATTACGTAACATTATCTATATAATACTTTAAAATTATTTAATAATTTTGCCGAAAAGGTGGTTGAATTTAGCAAAAAAACTCTAAAAAAGATCAAAAAAAAAATGTAAACGTTGAGAATGGTGCAGACCGAAGACGAGGTTGAATTTAGGAAACGGAAAGTCTACATGCCACGAAAAATTTGACCGAAAGACTTGACTGAAAGTCCACTTGAATCATCATCTTCAGAGCAATTGAAGTAAAAAAAATTATGAAATAAGATGGGTTCAAACATACACTATGTTGTCATTTATTGAATTATTTATTTTTTTAATATATTTTTATAATATAAATTATTTATTTTATATTATTTATTAATTTTATTATTTATATAAAAAATTAAATTAATTAAATATTTATAATTATATGATATGATTATATTTGTTTAATATTATTTTTTATAAGATTATATTTACCATTTATTTATTTTTCAACAAATATGATATATTCATAGAACTATCAATATCTGATTAATATAATTTTTTCACACGAATGATTTACTTAATAAACACTATAAAATATATAATTTCGATCATAAAATATATAAAAAAAGTTAAAACTATTAAAAAACATAATTAGTATCAATAACATGCATGCCACTGTTTCAATCAGTTTAGTTATTATTTATATATTTGTATATTTATTTTTTTAAAGCATTGGATATTATATATGAAAATATCATTGCTTTTAATTTTTAATTAATAAACTATAAAATGTTATATTTTTAATTAATGAGTGAAGTTGTACCGTTGACAAAGTTAGTATAATTTTTTGCTATGAACACTTGCGCATTGAAAAAAATAAATTATATTGATATTTTTATTATTATTTAAAAATAAAATATGTCTTAAAATTCAATTAAGTAAAAATTTTGAAAATAAAAATAAACTAAAAAAAATACAATAAAGTGGCTTAAATATATACAACGTAAACTAATAGACAAAATAGTAAAAAAAAATAATAAAATTACTTTTAGTAAAAACATTATAAGAGTAAACTTAAAGTGATATGAGATACAATATGATAAAAAATTGTACTCAAAATTTTGATAATATTGCATGTATATACGAGAAATTTTTAATACCATGTATGTATTTTCATATATTTTGATATCTAAGTAAAAAAAAATTTTTGTAGCACGTGTATATATAAAAATATTCTCAAAATCTAGCATGGAAAACTTTTTATACTTATTTTTAAAATTTTTTATTATTAGTTTTAAAAGAAATTAGTAATTTATAAAAAAAATGAGAACTATTTCAAGTATGAGATTTTCATACTTATTTTTCTTAATTTTTTATTATTAATTTTAAATGAAATGATTAACTTATAAAAAATGTGAATTATTTCAAGTATAAGAACTTCTCATACTTATTTTCTTAAATTTATTATTAGTTTTAAATAAAATGGTCAATTTGTAAAAAATATAAACTATTTCAAGTTTAGTATGAGAAATTTCTCATACTTATTTTTTTAAAATTTTTTATTATTAGTTTTAAATTAAATAACAAGCTTATAAAAAAAATAAGAACTATTTCAAGTATGAGAAACTTTTCATACTAATTTTTTTTAATTTTTTCAATATTAGTTTAAAATAAAATGAGCAACTTGTAAAAAATGTGAATTATTTCAAGTATAAGAAACTTCTCATATATTTTTTTTTATTTTTTTTGTTTTTAGTTTTAAATAAAATAAGTAACTTGTAAAAAAATATGAACTATTTCAAATATGAGAAACTTCTCATATTTATTTTTCTTAATTTTTTTATTATTAATTTTAAATAAAATAAATAACTTCTAAAAAATATCAATTATTTATGAAAAACTTTTTATACTTATTTTTTTTAATTTTTAATTTTGAATTTTAAATAAAATGAACAACTTATAAAAAATAAAAACTATTTTAAATATAAGAAATTTCTCATACTTTTTTTTTCATTCTTAATTTTAAATGAAATGAGCAACGTGTAAAAAATGTAAACTATTTCAACTATGAAAAAAAATTTATACTTATTTTTTTTATTCTTAATTTTAAATAAAATAAATAACTTGTAAAAAATATGAACTATTTCAAGTATGAAAAAATTTTCATACTTATTTTTTTTAATTTTTTCAATCTTAATTTTAAAAAAAATAAGCAATTTTTAAAAAATATCAACTATTTCAACTATGTGAAATTTTTCGTACTTATTTTTTTTTTTTTTTTTATTCATAATTTTAAATAAAATAAATAATTTATAAAAAGATAAGATATTTCTCATACCTTAATACAAGGCACGAGACATTTTCATACATAAACATTCATGTAATTACATAATTATTTTTGTTATTATTTAGAAAAATAATATATGTTTCAAAATTCTATCAAGTGAAATTTTAAGAATATGATAAATCTCTTTAATGTAAAAGTATAATAAGTTTATCATATATTGATGTAAAATAAGTAAAATTTTCTTCCACTTTTTTATATTCCAAGGCAAAGATTCAACAATCCCTTAACCAAAATCAAGGAACTATTCATACGTTCTTGAATAGAAATAAGGAATGCCAATCTTTGATAATTTTGTCATCATCCAATTGTTATCATATATTGATGTAAAATAAGTAAAATTTATCTTATATATTTTTTTAATTTTCTTTCTTATACCTTGATGTAGAGAATGGAATTTTTTTTTTTATGTATGAATACTCATGTATTAAAAAAAATTTAATTACACCAATATTTTTGTTACCTTGTAAAAAAAATAAAACTATTTTAAAATTTAGTATGAATTTTTTTTTATATATATATATTTTAAATTTTGTTATTTTTAGTTTTAAATAAAATAAAAAATTTATAAATAAAAAATTTCTCACTATAATTTTTTTCTAACATGGTCAAAAATTTCTTCTCTTTGTATATCTATTCAGAAAAAAAATCAATTCAAAAATCTAAATTAGTATCAGTGAAAATCAAGTATTTATTTGGAAAAAAAAGTTGAATTTCCATGGCCACAAATGAAAAAAAAAACAAACAAACAAACAAATAAGAATAATTGAAGTGGATGCGCGTTCGGTATATTCGGTAAATTAATTTTCGGTCATTGTAGCAAAGCTCGCTAGCAAAATCCGGAACTCTCATTCCCATCGCTTACGTTAGCCGCCGCCGGCGGTATCTCGAAGTGCCAAAGTCTCCCAACCTCCTTCACCAAATACTTCCTACACAGGAACTCCTCCGCATAAACCTTCTCGACCCTCCGATCAACGTCGTGCAGGAACACGTGCGTCACACCCGGTCCCTTCCTATTTCGAGCCATCACCGCCGCCGAGTAAATCGCCCCCATCCGCCCCGGCGCCTCCGCAAAGTACCCTCTCGGCGCATCTATCATGATCAGGTCCCACTCCGTATCGTACACCTCGTCGGGCAACCCCGAAAGTGCTAACTTGCACTTCTCGTTGCTCCGAATGTATGACTTAAATGGCGAACACTCCGGTTCCGACCGGTAGTATGAGAGGAGAGCATCCGCCTCCGAGAGCTTGGTCCGGTACCTGGACAATTGTGTAGTCAAAAATTTTATTGAGCTGTCTATTCCATAAATTATGATAAATTATTAATTCTACAAGATTTGTCCAGATTAATTTTAACAAAATAAATCATAATCTTATATATTTCAATAACTTCAATAAATATATATATATATATATACATATACATATATATTTCTTGATTAGTTATAAAAATAAAATTTGAAACTATCAATACTATTAATTTAACTTTATTCTAAACAAAAATTACATAGACAACTAATATAAAGTTTCAATAAGTTTTGTTTTACGAATATCGACACATCTTATATTATTATTAATACCCTAATTTCACCCAAAAAAAAAAAAAAAGAAAGATATTGATCTTATGAATAATACACTTCTTCACCAAAAAAAGTGAAAGATATTGTTCAAAATTTATTTAACGTGAATTGTATATTTTTATTTTAAAAAAGATATAGCATTAGTGATTACCGAACGAATTCAAATTATTAGTACTCGAGTTTTATATGTTATTGAATGAATAAATTTATTTTAAGAGGTATTATTCATCAACTTGTACCCGACGGTGTGTGCTCGGAGATCAGGTGCGTCTTTAAGGACAGTTTGGACCCATTTGGGATCTTCCTCGAGAAAGAGGGTGGTGCCGCCGGCGTTGAAGGAGGCCCACATGAGGGAGTCGTGGCCGAGGCCGAAGACGACGAAGTTGCAGGGGGAAAGAGATTGGAGGACGTCGAAGGAGACGCTGATCTCGCCGAGGGATTGCTGAGGGACCACCTGCGATGTGGCGTAGTGGAGTATGGCTCTGAGTTGGATCGCTGGGGTTTTGATTCCGGCTCCGTCGCCGGCGGGCCTGCACGAAAGCGGATTGTTGGGGTTTCGAATGAAGCTGGCAATAAGTAGCACGCCGCCGATCAGTACCGTAAGCGTAACGACGAGGAACCGTGGATTCTCCGGAAGGAAACGACGATTCTTCATGTCGCTTGGTTCCAGAGAAAATGAAAAAGAAAAAAAGCTTGCGATGTCTGTTTTAGTAATGTGTGTACTGTGCTATATAAGAAGATAAGTTATGGGTAGAGAGATGCGAACTACGAAACCAGAGACGGGAAGACGACGTCTTTTTTTTAGTCCGAATTGGGTATTGTCATCCAAGTAATTATTCAATATAGTCTCCGAGATATTATTTTTGTAATATTTTTATTTAGGATTTGATTGATAATAAAAATAAATATAAAATATATATACATGGTAGAAAACTCTCATTAAAAAAATTATATTAATTATATATATATATATATGTATATATATATTTCTATTTTCACATCTCACGAAATAATATACTATACAGTAGCCTTTATACAGAGAGTTAGAAATTAAGCATCCCTAACCCCTAGCACTTAGCCCTTAGCCCTTAGCCTCTAGCCTCTGGCCAAGCCTGAGTGGTAGAACGTTTGATGGACTACTCACCCAACCGGTCCCCTTTCCCTAGGCCTATGACCTCTCATGTACCTAAAAAAAAAAAAGAAAAAAAAAGAAAAAACCACCCCATTGAATTACCATTATTAATATTTATTTACACAACATTTATAGTATGAAATAAATAGGCTACTAATAATATAATTAATTTATAACAACTAAAAACATGAATATGCTACTTAATTAATTACTTATTTAAACTTGTAATGGATATAATAATAAGTAGAGAAGTAGATTTTTATTCAAAACATTAATAAAAAATAACATAAATAATATTTTATTTTCATAGAAATCTTCCAACAATATAATCTCATTCAAATTATCATGACCTAAATGCTTGAAAAACTTTGTTGGAGCTAATGTACTCCAAAAAGTAAGAATGATAGTGGGATGGGGCGGAGCGGGGCGGGGCGAAAATTAACTCATCTATTTTTGTTCTCTATTTGATCGGGACGAAAATGAAAAAAAATATCAAAAAAGTAGCAGGTAACGGGGTTGAGACGGGAATATTTTGAGTGTAATTTTTAAGGTTTAAAAAAGTAATATTAATAAAAATTATAAATAATGTAATAAATAAAAAATAATAGTTGATGAATTAATATAATTAGATATACAAAAAGTAAGAAATAAAAAAATTAGAGATAAATATAATATTTTAATATTTTTAACTTATTATATTTATAAAATATATATTTTATACATATACTAATATTTAAAAAATATTTATTTTATATAATTGGGGACATAACGAAAAAAATGGGACAAAAAGAGCAAATACTGTTCCTACCCTATTTGTTATCAAAAACAGAAAAAATTTTACAAAACGAAATGAAAACAAGGTGAGGTGAAAAAAAATGCCCATCCATACTAAAAAGTAGATCTTGTAAGTTTGGTTGTTATCGATAATAAAAACATAATTTACTCTCTTTTTTTTTGTTTTTTTTTTTGTGGGCACAAACTACTCTCATATCATGTCAGGGTTCATTCTTCGAAAATTACCTAGCAAAAAGAAAAACAAAAAAATGTACCCATCAAAGTTATCCTGAAAATGGATTAAGGGCACAAGTTTGAAAATGGATTAAGGGCACAAGTTTGGTGGAGGCCTGACCCCGCAGTGCATTTGTAGCAGGCAAGGTCTTGTTAGGTGTTGGAGAAGTCCATAAAAAATAAACACACTCACACAAACACAAGAAATACTAAAAATTACGTGGTTCGATTAAACTTAGCATACGTCCACAAAGCGAG
Organism: Heliamphora exappendiculata; assembly: GCA_034768845.1. Lineage (NCBI taxonomy): Eukaryota > Viridiplantae > Streptophyta > Magnoliopsida > Ericales > Sarraceniaceae > Heliamphora > Heliamphora exappendiculata. The sequence continues at coordinate 6,487 of JAOTRH010068460.1, read as the reverse complement.
AGGAATTTCACTAACTCAAGATAAAGAATTATAGAGGCTCACAACTCTACTTTCTCTCTCTCTCTCTCTCTCTCTCTCTCTCTCTCTCTCTCTCTCTCTCTGAGTTTCTCACTGATTTTCACTCTACTCAAATACAACACACAGATCATATATATATAGCAGAGGAAGGGGGAAAAAAGTATAAATTCAGGCTGCTAAATCTTGACAATTAAGAAGAAGAGATCACGGCGCCTCAAATCTTCAGCACCTCAAATCTGTTGCTGCTGTCTCTTTATGACTTTTGCTTACATTTGTCTTCTTCTTCATTAATTTCTTTTCTGTTTTTCTTCTTGATTGTTCCACATGGGTGGATTACCAAATCACCCCCTCCAACCAAGTGGTGAAAAACAAGTCTCTGCTGATCTGGCTGACTGCTGTTGAGAAATCGCCATGTTCTCTGGGCGACCGCACCCCCTGGAGGGAGTGCCCGCACCCCCTTGCTGGGGTGCACTATAGTGATCATCTTTTAGATGATTTTAGTGGATTTAGGAGACCCATTGAATATGAGCATAGCTCCAACTTCTCTTTAGTCACAGTCTTGGATAACATGTCGGGTGGATTCTTGTTTCCTTCGATCTTCTCTAGTGCTAACACTCCATCTTCCAACAGTGATCTGATGAAGTGATAACGGAGTCCAATATGCTTGGTTCTTGAATGAAATGCTGAATTCTTCGCCAAATGTTTCACACTTTTGCTGTTACTGTGCAAAAAATTCTTCACCTGCTTGAAGCCCAACTCTGCCAACAAACCTTGTAACCAAATCATTTCTTTGCTAGCTTCTGTTACTACCACATATTCTGCCTCTGTAGTTGATAACACCATGATTTTCTATACCTGCGATACCCAACTAACTGCAGTAGCATCTACTGTAAAGACATAACTAGTAGTGCTTCTTTTATGATCAACTTCGCCAACAAAGTCTGAGTCTACATAGCCTTGTAGCCTTAACTCGCTTTTTCTAAAATCCCTCGAAGATATCCCAATATCCACTTCACTGCTTCCCAATGCGCCCTTCCTGGATTAGACATGAACCTGCTGACAGCTCCCACTGCATGGCCAACGTCTGGTCTGGTGCATACCATAGCATACATCAAACTTCCAATAGCTGAGGCATATGGAACCTTCGCCATGAAGTTTCTCTCTTCCTTTATCTTGGGAGACTGGTCCTTGGATAGTCGAAAGTGACTAGCCAATGGTGTGCTAATAGCTTTAGCATCGCTCATGCTAAACCACTTCAGGACACGACTGATGTACTCAGCATGAGACAACTGCAAAGTACCCTTCTGTTCATCTCTGATGATCCTCATCTCAAGTATTTGCTTTGCTGAACCCAAGTCCTTCATCTCGAACTCTCTTGAGAGTTGCTCTTTTAATCTTTTGATCTCATCCATATCAGGTCCTGCTACTAACATGTCATCAACATAAAGTAGAAGAATTACATAACTGGACTTAAACCTCTTGAAATAGCAACAATGGTCAGCATTGCATTTGTGATAGCCATTCTTCTGTATAAACCCATCAAACTTCTTATACCACTGCCTTGGGGCCTGTTTTAAACCATATAGGCTCTTCTTTAATCTACATACAAGATTCTTTTTTTCTTGTTCTGGGAATCCTTCGGGTTATTGTATATAGATCTCCTCTTCTAGGTCACCATGAAGGAAAGCAGTTTTCACGTCAAACTGCTCAAGGTGTAGTCCTTCTGCTGCAACAATGCTTAAAACTGATCGAATGGTGGTCAGTTTCACCACATGTGAGAAGATGTCGGTGTAGTCAATTTCTTCCTTCTACTGAAAGCCTTTGACCACTAGTCGTGCCTTGTACCTCTTAAAACCACCATGTTCCTCTTTCAATCGATACACCCATTTGTTGTGCAGCGCTTTCTTTTCCATGGGTAACTTAGCAAGCTCCCATGTCTTGTTGGAGATAAGGAACTTCATTTCGTCCTTCATTGCAAGCTCCCACTTGCTAGAATCTCCTACCTGACAAGTCTCATCATAGCATTCAAGTTCTCCTCCATCAGTGAGTAATAAGTAATTCATATATTTTTTGTTCGGTACATGAGGCCTGGTAGACCTCTGGGGTACAGGAATAGGTGCTGGTGCATCTATCTGTGGTGTTCTACTCTGAGCAATGGGATCCTCCACTTGAGGACTCTCAACTACATGCTGAGCCACAGTGCTATCTGCTTGATCATTATCCTCCGCCTGAGAACTCTCAACTGTCTGCTGAGCCACAGTGCTATTTCTTGAATCATTCGACTCTGCAAATATGGATCATTCTCTGTTGAATTACTTGAGGATGTTATGTGCCGATCTTTATACAGCACCTTCTCGTTGAATATAACGTCTCTAGATTAGATTATCTTTTTATTTTGGTCATCCCAGATGCGATAACCAAACTCGTCCTCACCATATCCAACAAGAGTGCATTTTTGTGGCTTTGGATCAAGCTTACCCCTGGCATGGTCACTAATATGCACATATGCAAGACAACCAAAAACTCTCAAATGTGAAAGTTTTACCTCTTTGCCACTCCATACCTCTTTTGGTATTTTGAATTTCAACGGTATTGATGGACCTCGATTGATCAAGTAGGCGGCTGTACTGACTGCTTCTGCCCAAAACTGATTTGGTAATCCCGCCTGGATCCTCATGCTTCTTGCTCTCTCTGTCAGTGTTTTGTTCATACGTTTTGCTACGCCATTGTGCTGGGGTGTACCCGGAATGGTTCTCTCCAATCTGATACCGTTGTCATAGCAAAACTTTTTGAACTCATTATCCTCGTGCTCGCCACCATTATCTGATCTTAGTTTCTTGATTCTCTAGCCCGTCTCATTTTCTACCACAGCTTTCCATGTCTCGAATGCATCAAATACATCAGATTTATGCTTCAAAAAATAAACCCATACCTTCTTGGAATGGTCGTCAATGAAAGTCACAAAGTATGACTTTCCACCAATGGTTGAGACGGTAGTCGACCCCCATACATCGATGTGGACTAGCTCAAGTCTTTCCTTCTATGGAGTTCTGCTACTCGTCTTGAAGCTAACCTTCTTCTGCTTTCCCAAGATGCAACTTTCACATAGATCGATGTCAACTGACTTCAGACCTGGTAGCCTTCCATTTGAGTGCATGATTTTGATCCATTTCTGGCTCATATGTCCGAGTCTCTGGTGCCATATATTATAATCTTCCTTGCCTGCAGCAACTGCAACTGTCCTGCAAGCATCTGATGTCATATAAAGAGTTTCACTCTTCGGGCCACGTGTAATAGCTAATGCTCCTTTGGAAATCTTTCAACTCTCACAACTGAAGGTTGTGACATAGCCTTCAATTGCCAATTGCTCCACCGAGACTAAGTTCTTCCTGAGGTTGGGTATGTGTCTGACACCCTTCAATTTTCATACAGATCCGTTCAACTTGATTTTCACTTTATCTGTGCCAATAATATCACAAGGTTGGTCAAAACTTGCCATTTAAGTTAGTGTGATATGAAGAATAGAAGTAGGGTTTAGAATTGTGAGTTATTCCCTTGTAATGTGATGAAGTATAAGTACTCGGTTGTATGTCAATTGATCAATATACATGAAAAGAGAAAGATGCGTTACATCATAAAATGAAAAACACAACGAAGAGAAACACACAACTACACAAAATATAAAATTTACATGGTTGATTCGGTCTGAAACTACATTCATAGAGTTACAGTGATCTCATTATGTGCAAAAGATAGTACAATAGGGTATTAAAAAATTCCAACCAGAGCAATAATATATATGTATCTAAATCCAGTCATAATAAGCCGAATTCTAGCACAACCTCTAGCTCGATCCTTTATTCATGGACTAAGTCTCAAAAAATTGTATGGCGTCTCTAAAACAAATTAGGTCAGGCCCCGAGTAACCACTCTACACACCTACCAAGATGATAATCTCATGGGAAATGCAAATGAATCAAATCCTTGCTATCAATTCTCCTTATTTAACAACCAGCAATTTCTGTCATGTCATGAACTCTTCTAATTGACAGATTAATTTTTAACATTTCACAGTTCCACAGATTAATTGGATCGAACATGATATCATTTAAGTGCCCACCTACTAGTTCCTCAGACAATAATAAGAAAAGCTGTGTCATAATTAACTTGTTGATACAAAGAATTTAAGCATGACCATGGGTGATTAATTAACTTGTAGATGTAAAGAACCGAAGCATGAAAGTGAGTGAATTAAGAGAGTACTGGGTGGTATGGACACAAACACGTGACAGAATACGAACACGACTGACAGGACATGGATATGCTTTTATATATTTATTATATGTCAAATTTGTAAATAATTTATTTAGTAGTAGCTGAAAATATACAGCATATCAATAATAAAATTACAAGTATTATATTTTATTTTATAATATTTCAAAACATGTTTAGTGTGAATAAATTACTTTTCTAATAATGCAAAATATTGTTATATTATGAAGAAATTTATTAGACAGGACGAGTTTAAAGAGTTAAAGAAATGTTGTTGGAATGTCTATTAAGTGGTAAAAAAAAATTTTGTTATTATAAATTTAATCTTTTTATTAAAACACGTTGGAAATGTATTGGACACAAATTTAAGAGTGTTCGAGAAGTGTCATGCCGAATGCGGCACGTCTCCTTCTAGAAGTGTCGAGGGATGGCTCAGGCCTGAAATTCATATGTCTGGGTTAGAGCTTTTGCCGGACCAGACTAGGTTTACACAGTTCCAGACCTCAAGTAAACCTCGAACCCCGGGCTAAAATTACACCCCTAATAACATGCAACCCAAGTTTGCTTGTCTTCCCTCTCCTACCCACCAGTCTCAATTAACTTTTTCTTTTTTCCTAGCCTTCTCTTTCAAATAAGTACACCACCGCACCAAATAATCCCAGGAGAGATGAAATTTCAAAGCAAACGATGTCTCAAAGAATGGATAATTTGAATAGGCGAAAAAGGTAACTCTGATATCTAAAAAAGAGAATAAATCTCTATACGTGTCACTTCACCTACATTCAGCAATATCAGAGTTAATTACAATCGGTGTTTATTAAAACTTAAGACTATTTTGTTTTCTTACCCCTTCAATTCATTACAAACATTAGAAAGTAGTAAGAACGAAGAATAAACCAATTAATGATAACCATCATCAATGAATAAAATAAAATATACTAACCGAAAAACTTGTGAAGTTGTTATATATTCCCTCAATTCCCAAAGTCTCCACTAAAACTATATTGTCTAAAAAATTCCATGATACTCATTGTTACCTTCTCATGCCGCTTATTTGTCTCTTTTAGCTCTGCTATCTCATCTTTTCGTGACATTATCACCATTTCGATTACCTCGCGTAATCAGTAGTCTCAGTAGATGCAATATTGGTCCTAAAAGAGGATGACGGTCTTAAGTCAGAATACCTTACTTTCAGTACTTTGATCGACAATTCCTTTGGCCGATGTCATTAGGATCGCATCAAGTTGCAAGCATTAATATTCGGCTTGCATCTATATAATCTTCTCCTAGTATTTTGCATCTATATAATCATCTATACTTCATATTGTTTATATGAAAAAGCAAATGCCAATAAAAAAAGCATAACACTAGTAAAATAAATAATCATGCTCGACAAACAAAAAAAGTTGATACATTGAACTTCTCATCAGTCTACTTCTTATCAATTATATTTATCTTCTAGGTGAGATCGACTCTGAGTAGTGGGTTTCTTATTGCATATTCTTATACTCTAGTCTCCCAAAGCTTATTAAACTTTTGGCACAATTTATAAGTATAATTGGCCAAGCTACATTCGAATAACGTGTTCACCTCCTTATTTACATCGACCAAGTCTCTATGTTTATCAAATTTGATCCTACAAAAGATAACAAATCATGCCTTAATTATCTTCTTCAATGGAAAAAAATGCATGCTAAACTCTCACATCTTCCAGCTTGATGATGTGTCAAAATTAACTGTGTATCTCGACAAGCAACTACAAGTAAATAAATTTTTATCTTCACATGACATCCATTTTAATCTTCATTGAAATCATTCTAATCCTTTGTAATATTCGATGAAAGAAATGCATGTCAAACTGTCAAACCGTTAAGCCTTCTAGCTTCATGATTCGATCGTTGAAGTTGGTTTGAGAACACCTATATTTGTGTTAAGCTCTGCTTCTCATATTCCTCATTCTCTTATATGGATTAATTCACTCCATTGTTCATTTTAAATTCTATATAAGATTTATGATAAATGTTTTGGGTAAACAATACTTTTGTAATTCTATAATCGCCTTTTATCAATACATAAAACGTGTTGATCAATAATTGTTGTAGAGGGTTAGCATAAGCAAATAATTTTGTGCTTATATCTCCAACTATCTACTATATGTGAGATGTCGCTCTATAATAGAGAGTATATATGGTTATAA
>JAOTRH010068449.1:0-18061 GCA_034768845.1 Heliamphora exappendiculata | reverse complement strand
GTAGTTGAAGATTAAATCTACAAGAGGTATTCTTCTAAATTAACTTTGGTTGCACGGGTTTTATTTTGATCGTTCTTTGTCAAATTTTTTATCTGGAGCCCGTTTTAGCATTTGCCCGTCTAGTTAATTTTTTACCGATTAATCGTTTTTAAAAATAATGATCTTGGAAGTATTGCCTCCAACAAGGGTGCCTAGTCTTTTTCTAGGGCTTAAGAGAACCGAAGGGTCGTCACATATACACGAACCTAGGGTTAGGGAATTTGCCTTATTTATCAGGGTTTGAAAGAACCGAAGGGTCGTCACATACACACGAACTTAGGGTTAGGATGTCTAGTCTTTTTCTAGGACTTAAGAGAACCAAAGGGTCGTCACATACACACAAACCTAGGGTTAGAAAATTTGCCTGCTTTATCAGGGCTTGAAGGAACCGAAGGGTCGTCACATACGCACGAATCTAGGGTTAGGGTGCCTAGTCTTTTTCTAGGACTTAAGAGAACCGAAGTGTTGTCATATACACACGAACCTAGGGTTAGGGAATTTGCCTGATTTATCGGGATTTAAAAGAACCGAAGGGTCGTCACATACACACGAATCTAGGATTAGGGTGCCTAGAATTTTTCTAGGACTTAAGAGAACTAAAGGGTCGTCGCATACACACGAACCTAGGGTTAGGAAATTTACCTGATTTATCAGGGCTTGAAAGAACTGAAGGGTCGTCACATACACACGAACCTAGGGTTAGGATGCCTAGTCTTTTTCTAGGACTTAAGAGAACCGAAGGGCCATCACATACACACGAACCTAAGATTACGGAATTTGCCTGACCCGGTTTCATCACATACACACGGATTCATGCAGACACTGACCCGGTTCCCTCAGGAGCTTAGCATAGGGGGATACTGGAGGGTCTAGGAGGTATGATTTTAGTTTCTGTATTTTTTCGTTCACTTCCATTCTCCTGTTTATCCATTATTTACTAATTGCCGCATTCTTCATTGCAGCTGTGGACTTACGAGTTCCTCGGGCTTCATGTCCCGGCGAACTCCGCAGGAGACCCTCTGGTCATTCTCGAGCGGCCCAGTGGTCTCATAGGCTAAAGGGGAAGAAGGTTGGAGGGAAGGACATAGACCATTTTTTAGTCTCTCTGGACCGGCTAACCCCTAAGCAGGTATCTATTTTCTGCGCTGTTCTCTGTACTGTACACTTTTATTCTGCACACTGATCACTATATTCTGTACACTGGCTATCGTACTATACTGTATTCACTGCTTACTATTTTTTGTTTGCACTATTCTTTGAATTACTGTAGGTTCACTGGGATGTCTGGCGAGGAGCTGAGGATCGGGCCGTCTGATGCGCAGCAGGGATATCGCTTCTGGGCGAATCCTGCTGGAGGGCCCATTTGGTAGGGTGTATTATCTCGATGAGCGAGTGGTCCGTCAGTCGCTCGACCTTGATCACTTTAGGATACCGGTGGTTCCTCCAGCCTGCATGCGCTGGACTGATCATATAGGCCGCGTCGACTTGCTGTTGGAGACGGTGGGGACTCCCGCTTCAGTGCTACTGGTGGCGGAGGGGGAATACACAGATTAGGCCCGGGCGCACCTGATGGGCCCCTTATGTCCTGGCCCGATCGGCCCTGGCAGCAGGAGGCGAGGACATGCACCAGAGGTTGCTGATGCCGATGCTGATGCTGGAGCTACTGGAGCTGCTGCCCCCGGAGCTAGAGCTAGAGGAGTGATAGGTTCGGAGATCCCCTAGGAGATCCAGACTGTGGCTTATGGCTTTCCTTTCTCCCTTCCTATTCCAGTCCCGCCAGTTTCTGAGTTTAGAGCGAAGATTGGCCAGGTATTTCCTTATCCTTACTCCTTTCTTTCATTTTCTGCTTCATTTGTCCAGCTGACTTCTTCTCTTTCCTTCTGTATTTTAATCAGGCATGGGTGGACCGAACGATGCTGATGGTCACCGGCCTGAGACTAATGGTATGACAGATGGATGCCTCGATGCGGGCGACCGGCATTGCTTTCATACCAGTAGCCGTTGTAAGTAGCTCATGTGTTCTTTTAATTTTTTCTGCATTTTCCTGTCTTTATTCTTGCTCTGAGCCTTGATTTTCTTTTAACAGCCTCCAGCTCCGATCGCCGGTGTAGTGCCTCCACAGGCTCCAGTTGGGCCTCTTTGCCCTAGCCCCGGTTAGAGGCCGTGGTTCCTGGGCGTCTTCTCGGGCCCGTTTCAGGGGGTCGGTCTCATCTGCTCGGAGCCGATCAAGAGTTATTTCCACTTCTGACAGCGACGATGGTGATGATTTCGATCGGCTCTTTGAGGATGATAGTTCGGAGGAGGCTGGCCCCTCTCGTCGAGTTCGCCCAAGGCATACATGAGAGAGAGAGAGAGAGAGCTTCCCCTCTCTCAATTTTGTTTATTTCCAGACACATTACTTTTGATGGGCCTGCGTGCCCCGGCTTGACACACTTTTATGCATTTAGTTGATCCATGGGCCTGCGTGCCCCAGTCTGTTGTTTATTGGGCCTGGGTTCCCCAGTTTATATTCTGATACATTGTATCGCATTTTTAGGCCTTCGTGTCATTTTAGTATTTTATGTTCATCCGCTATGTGATTCTCTCTTGTTTACTGCTCAAACTGCCTTGTATGTACAATACGAATGTCAACACTTTACATAAGCCACAAAAACTACCAATCCGAATATTCCCTTCATATTTCAACATGGCGGTCGCCTGGTCAAAGCGATGATGTCACTGTACTATGCTTTTTCAAGTTGGCGGTCACCAAGTATAAGGTGGTGGCTGCCACAATGAATGTGACTTTCGCAAAATTTTTGGTTTCCCGCCTTTTCTTGCCTTATAAACTTAGCCGTGGAGGCTCCCTTTTCTGTTGCTTACACTCAAATGGCTATCGCACTTTCTTCATGGATTGAGGCATTCTCCCACATTAAACGTCTAAACTTCGCTTCTTTTGGGATCAACTCTTTATTTCATCTCATGGCCGTACAGATCAACGAATCATTGTTGAAGGCTGCCGTTCAACTATAGGATCCATAGTCTCACGTCTTTCGATTTGGCCTTGAAGAACTCTGCCCCACTATGGAAGAGTTCACTGCCATTTTGGACTTGTCTCCACGGAGTTCTGTCGTCGTTCCTACCCCCTTTCTCTCGGTTCGGTAGCAAGTGATGCAATTTTGTGGCCTATCCAGGATGGAGGCTTCTCTTCTAACCTCGGGCAACTGTCTTGACTTCCCGTGGCTTATTGAGAGGTTTCATCCTACTGGTGACCTCAACGATATTGAATTTCAGTTGCGTCATCGTAACGCACTTTGCTTTTGCCTCCTCGCCCAGTATCTCCTTGTCCCTTCTGACGGGCGGGTTAGTTGTGCCCTGGTTGACATTGCTGGCCAAATGTGGACGGGGAAGGACTTTGTGCCCCTGGTTCTGGCCGAGACAATGCTAGGCTTGGACACTGTTAATCATGGCGAGACCACCTCCTTTGTTGGCAGCCCTTTACTTCTCCAGGTGAGCTTAACATCTTCCTCTGTATCAAGTTCTATGTCATACTGCGAAGCTTTTCTCTTAATGTTCTAACTCTTGCTACAGATCCGGCTGATGGAGAAGATAAATCTTGTGCAAAAGCCTCCGACTGACAGGCACAATACCGCTTCTTTCCTTTACCGACCGCGTTATCAGATATGCGATATTGAGGTATCTTGGCGACAGTATCTTTCTTCTTTGACTAGCCCAGACATTACCTGGCAGTGCTCTTGGTGGTGGATTCCTGCTATGACACTGACCACCATGGATCACCCCGGTGTTCTGCTGGTCGGCTTGCGTCAGACTACCTTCTATTACCCCCGTTGGATCATGCGGCAGTTTGGTCGAGATCAGATCATCTTCCCCAGCATTCAAGGCCGTATGTTTTCATCCATACTACGGGCTCCGTTTCTATCTTCATATCAGGATGCCTGGCCATTCTGTTTGATGATGGAGATGTATGAGTTGCAGTGATCTGATCTTTTCGCTGAATACAAGACATGGCTGATGCAGGATCGGGAGAAACAAGATAAAGAAGAAGGAACGCAAGCAGGAAAAAGAAGGAGAACTTAAGGCCTCTTGCTTTGTTTAGAAAATTTTATAGTTTTTCCTTATTCTGTTTGTAGTGTTTGGGACTAGCATGCCCATTTTTTTATTCAAAACTTTGTAATTATGATCAAAGTAATGACAAACTCCCACTTTATGTTTAAGATGGTTTAAATTTATCCAAAGTTTTAATAACTTTATTATTAAAATTCAAAAATTAATTTGCATTGGTCTTATTCAGATTCAAATATGGTTAAAGACAAAGAAAGTGGCCGGACTTCTTTAAAAGAAGCAGCTTACGTATCCCAAAAAGATGGAATCTGACCATAACGTAGTTCGGGCTCGATTTTTGCTAGGGTGTTGGCACTCTCCTTTGGTGATGCCCTAATTTCTGCCAAGGTCGCCTTTTTAGATTTTCGGCCTTGCGGGCTGCTCTAACTTTTGCCTGAGTTGCCTTTTCAATTTTTGACTCAGCGAGCTTTTATTTTTATCTTATTTTTACCTCAGGGATAGTATTTTTTGAGCTAATCGAGATTAACTGGAGTAGAGAATACATTTCCATCCAAGTTCATAATAATGACTGCACCACCGGTTATGATGGTTTTGATTAGAAACGGTCCGGACCAATTTGGTTTGAACTTGCCTCTCGGGTCAAAGATGGGAGCTCTAATTTTTATGAGAACCAAATCTCCTTCTCTAAGGTCCCGAGTCTTGACCTTCTTATTGAATGCCCGAGCTGTCCTTATTTGGTAACCTTGTACATGAAATAGGGCTTGCAATCTTCTTTCATCAAACAAGAGCTATTCTTCCATCCGATTCCTCTGCCATTCTGCTTCTGAGATATTGGACTCGGCCACTACTCTTAGTGAGGGGATTTCCACCTCAATGGGAAGCACGGCTTCCATCCCGTATACTAAAGAGTACGGCGTAGTTTCGGTTGAAGTTCTGATTGACGTTCGGTATCCCCATAGTGCAAATGGTAGATGTTCCGGCCAATCTTTATGTGAGTTGATAATCTTTTGTAGATTTTTCTTAATATACTCGTTTGCTGCTTCGACTATCCCATTGGTCTGTGGTCGATATGGCGAGGACTTACGAGCTACTATCCGGTATTCCTAAAAAAGATTCAGAACCTCTCCTTGGAAATGTGAGCCATTATCCGAGATAACCTCGTGGGGAACTTCGTACCAGCAAATGATATTTTGCTTGATGAACTTAGTAACATGAGAGGCCTTCAATACCGAGTAGGAAGCTGCTTCTACCCACTTGGTGAAATAATCAATGGCCACTAAAATAAACTCATGTCCATTGGATGCCTTCGGTGTTACTCTGCCAATCACATTGATGCCCCATACCAAAAATGGCCATAGTGACGTCAAGTTGTACAGCTGAGACGGGGGAACGTGCATAAGGTTTGCGTGAATCTGGCACTTATGGCACCTCCGTACGAACTGTATACAATCTATCTCCATTGTCATCCAAAAGTATCCTTGTCGTTGGATCTTCTTGGCTAACCATTACCACTCATGTGCGGCCCACAAACTCCTGCGTGTATTTCTTTCATCAGTTCCTGACCTTCTTTTGCGTTTACGCATAGCTTGTTAACCCCAGAATGTCCTCATTTGTACAGTCTACCACCGCAAAGGACGAACTGCGCAGATAGTCGTCGTATTACCCTTTTGTCCTTTTTACTGACAAACTTGGGATATTCTCCTTTCTCTATGAAGTTTTGAATGTCAAAGTACCATGGAAGGTCGTCAGTGCTTTCTTCAATAGCAGCTGTCATCTCATATGCCGACTTTCTTTTCTGCTCTATTATTAGAGGTCTCATCCGCACTCTGGGTGGTATGTCAATCTAGTGCATCGGTGAACTTATTCTACAGTCTCGGCACATGGGTAAAGATTACCGATTCGAAGCACGGTATCAGCTTCTCAAGCTCTTAATGGTAGAGAATTAAGGTTAAATCCCTAACCTTCCATTCTCCTCTTGCTTGCGAAACTACCAGTGCTGAGTCTCTAATAACTTCCAGTTTTCTTGCCCCTAGTTCTAAGGCTTCCACCAATCCCGCTAAACATGTTTCATACTCAGGCTGATTGTTGGTGACTTCAAAATTGAGTTTTAGGGACAGCGAAACATGTGATTCACCAGGAGTGACAAGAAGGACTCCTATTCCATAGCCATATTGATTGGATGCGCCATCAAAATATAGAGTCCATTTGTCATCCCAAACTTTCATTAGCTGTGCTTCGGGAAACTGGAATTCTGTGTCTTTGCCCCCTTCAACTGGTTGGTCAGCCAAAAATTATGGCACTGCTCTGCCCTTAACTGACTTCCAGGTGACATATTGAAGATCAAATTCTGATAATAACAACAACCATCGGGGAAACCTTCTTGTTAGCGCCGACTTTTTAAATAGGTACTTCAACGGATCCAATCGAGAGATGATGTTCACTGTGAAAGATCACATGTAGTGCCTTAGTTTTCGGGAAACCCAAACCAAGGCCCAACGTGTCTTTTCCAGCGGCGTGTATCGTATTTCTGACTCAGTCATCTTCTTGCTTAAGTAGTAAACAACCTTTGCAATTCCAGTCTCACCTTCTTGTGCCAGCATGCATCTTATTGCTATATTAGTCACTGACAAGTAAAGAATCAGTGGCCTGTCAGGTTCGGAAGGAGCTAGAACTAGTGGATTTTATAGGTACTGTCGTACGACATCGAAGGCGTCTTGACATTTCTGATCTCATTCAAATTCAACTCCCTTCTTCAACAGACGGAAGAGCGGCTCACAGGTAGTTGTCAGCTTTGCAATGAATCGGCCGATAAACCGTATCTTACCCAGAAAACCCCTGACTTCTCGCTCGATCCTTAGAGGAGGCATTTCCAAAATTGCTTTAATCTTTGAAGGATCGACTTCAATGCTTCGTTGAGTGACCGTAAATCTAAACATCTTTTCGGTAGTGACTCCGAAGGCACATTTCTGTGAGCTGAGTTGCATCTTGTACTTTCGAATTCTTTCAAAGAACTTTTGCAGCTCTGTGATGTGGCAATCCCGATCCTTAGATTTGACTATCATATCATCCATGTACACCTCGACCTCCTTATGTATCATGTCATGTAGTAGAGTAGTGGTAGCCATTTGATAGGTTGCCCCTGCATTCTTTAGACCAAATGGCATCACACGATAATAGTAGGTCCCACAGGGTGTGGTGAACGCCGTCTTTTCTTTGTCCTCATGATCCATTAAATTCTGGTTATATCTGGAGAAGCCATCCATGAATGACAGTAAGGCATGCCTTGTGGTAGTGGAAAGTCATCTTTTGGGCTAGCCTTGTTGAGATCCCAAAAATCCACGCAGACTTGGATGCGACCGTCTTTCTTTAAAACCAGTACGATGTTAGCTACCCATTTCAGATATTCGGTTACCATTAAGAATCTAGCGTTGATTTGCTTGGCGACTTCTTCTTTGATCTTCAGAGCCCACTCTGGTTGGATTCGCCTTAACTTTTGTTTAACCGATTTAGCATTAGGGTATAAGGGGATATGGTGCTAGATAATGTCAAGATCAATTTCGGGCATATCCTCGTAAGACCATGCAAATACATCTTTGAATTCTTTTAATAAAGTTATTAGTTGTTCTTGTTCAACTGAGGATAAAGAAGAACTAATTTGAACATTTTGCGGGTTGGTTTCATTACCCAGATTTATTGACAAAGTTTTTTCAATTATTGGTTGGGCACGCATTTCTTCTTCTCTTTTTATTAAAAGTCTTATTTCTTCGGGGATATCCCCGTTGAATTCAAAATCGTCAGAAAGTGTATGAAATAAATCAAACAAAGCAGAGTAATCGAAAATCTTGTTCATTTCATTAAAAACAGAGGGGATTACAAACTCGATGGAAAAAGCATGGAGAGGAGCACCAACAGATGTGTCCTCGACTACAGACTCTGACACAAACTTGGACTCAGGATAGATGACCTGCTCGTTACAAGACTCGATGGTCCAATTCTTCACCTCTTTCATAGCTGTATCGACGATGAGCTTAGTACAGTCTGCTGGTGCGCTGAAACCCATCATATAGCAGTCCTGATCAGTTATATGCAGCTGAGCCATCTCCTCATTGAACAGCACTTCCAGGTTGGTACCATCAAGCTTGTTAACCCAATACTCTTCCTGAATTGGTCTCTTCGTCAATCCATGGTTCTGGAAAGCCGCAGTATGAAAATTCTTCCCCTTCCTTGACGAAGTACCCATTGAGTTTGCCAAAATAGATGGCCTTCCGTCCCCTTCTAGGCCCTTCCAGATCTTCTTCTGTTGGCTCATACCCAAGACCAAAACGATGCGAAGTCGGCAATACCTGAATGGGTTCCAGGATTCCCTGCAGTTTACATCTCAATCCCATGCCCGGGAAGAAGGACATTTTTCTCATCATCATTAAAGCTCGTGGGTTGACATACCTTTCTTCTTCATTCATCAGCGTCTGAACAACCTGTGTTTCATCGAACTGAAAACCACTGAGCAACACATCATCTTCACTATTTTGAACTTCTAGTAGAGTTGTGCCCTCTCCTCCTTTCGCAGGGTGAATACTATCCTCTCCATGAATGGTTAGGACTGTCCCGTTCTTTATCAATTTTAGTTTTTGGTGAAGGGTAGACGGTACTGCCTGGACATTTGGGTGACGTAGCCACGGCCTGCCCAGCAGCAGGTTGAAGGAGGCCGACACATCCAACACATGAAACTCAGCCAACGTCTCTAGAGGTCCTATTGAAACGGCGAACGACACCGGTCCTAGTACGTCCCTTCTTGTGTTGTCATAGGCTCGTACCCCTTGATTGCAGGGAGTGAACTGGTTTGGCCTCATCCCTAAACACACGGCCGTTCTCAATGGGCAAACATTCAAGGCAGACCCGTTATCGATGAGGGTAATCGGGACCCATTTTTTTAGGCACTTGACGATGATATGAAGCGATTTGTTGTGACTTTTTTCCTCAGTGGGCAAATCCTTATCAGAGAAAGAAATGACTTTTGATTCAACCGTCGGCAGAATCAGTCAAACCAGTTGCTCCGGGGTGGTCTCTATCAGAATGCTGGCTTTATTCAAAACTTTCAGCACAGCTTACCTGTGTTTGTCCGAGGCCATTAGCAGTCCTCAAATGCTGATGTTGGCATACGTCTTTTTCAACTGTCTCAATACAGCATTATCTTCCTCCTCTTGCTCTGTCTCTTTTCCTTTTCCACTTGGCATACGTCTTTTTCTTTGTAAATTCATTCGCTCATGTGTATAAAGAGCTTTCGGGATCCCATGGTTATGGGATCCCGAAGACGGCTGCCCTTTCCCTTCTTTCGTTGTCATCTTCAATAGCCCATGTATTATCGATTTCCTCGCAGATGTCTTCTTCAATAAAATTCACTTGCTGTTCCTGAGCGGTCCCGAAATTAATCCACTTGGCCCCATCAGATTTTAACACAATCCTTATAAGCCAATAGGACTTCATTTTGTTGACGTACACTTCTTCCTCAAAAAGTTGGGGAAGGGTGATTCCATCAAGCACATGGCCAAACCCGTAAGGTTGACTCGGGTAATCCAATGGCCAGCCATCTTCTTCATTGCGCTCCTCCTCCTGTTGGTATACTTGGATTAGCGGTCGATACCATTCCTAGGCATCATCATTCCATTCTTTTGTCCTGTCTCGACTGCCCCTAATCATCATGAATGAGCATGTTGTCTGATCCTCGGTTATTGAAACATGAGGGCGCGGTAGGTGCGCTGAACAGATGTGCTGACTCGGGTCCTCCAATTCCTCCAGAGACATGTAATTTATCCCAACTTGCCTGGCATGATTCGGTAGTGAGTTAGTAGTGACATTTGGTTTTGGGGTGAAAGATGGTGGTGGGATCACCTTGTTATCAATGAGGTTTTGGATCTCGTGCCGGAGTCTCAAACACTTGTTGGTTAGGTGCCTATGGCCTTGGGGGAAGGCGCAGTATTGTGAAGCATTAAACCTTGATGGTAGGGGATCAGGAACAGGCATGGGGTCTAATGGCTTGATGAGCCCCTTCTCGACGAGTCGATTCAGAGCGGTGGACAAAGAGATATTAAGGGGTAAAAACCCTTCTCAGCTTTTGTTGCTGCTGGCCATTGTCTGACTGTTGAAGGTTGTTCGTTGGATGGGTGGAAAGATTCAAAAGGTTCACCTCGCCCGAGCGAGAAGCAGATTGACTTTGGTTGGTTGCAGGAAAGGTCCTTCTTGGTGGTTTCTGGCTTGGCTCGACTTTTTCAATATCCCCAGACTGGATAGCATCCTCCATCTGGACCCCGGCGTCAAACAATTGCTCGAATGTGGAGAATGGCTGCGTGATCAAGTAACGCTTTAAACGGATACTGCAGGTTCTTTACCACCATCCTTACTTGCTCCTTTTCAGAAGGGCAGTTTTTCATCTTAGCGGCCTTACCCCTCCATCGGGTTAGGAAGTCAACAAAAGACTCCCTGTTCTCTTGTTGAGTTGTTTTGAGCTCTCAAGTAGTTACATCCAGTTGGACATTATAACTATACTGGCTGATAAAAATCGTCGCGATGTCTTTCGAAGTTATGGTTTTAACTACATCAAGAGAGAGAAACCATTTCTGGGCTGCCCGAGAAAGAGATCGGTGAAAAAGCTGAGCCTTCAATTGGTCATCAATCTCCATTGGCGACAGGGTATCAACGTACATTCGGAGATGAATTCTGGGATCTCCGATTCCGTCAAAATTTTCTATGTCTGGCATTTTGAACTTTTCTGATAATTTTGCATTTGGGAACAGGCAGAGTCCCCCTACATCGAGCATGTATTCCTTAACTCCCTTAGCTTTTTTGAGGACCTTTTCCATCCTGCCAATCTTCTCAATCAGTGCAGATTTTTTAGACTGCACAGTGTTTTCCTCCTCAACTATCACCCAATGAGGGTTTCGTGGTGGTGGTGGGATAACTTGCTGTCCATCGGGGACTTGGTTGTCATCCCAAAAGTCCTCTCCATTCTTGTTCATCTCATCTGGTTGTCCATTCGCAACAGGAATACGGGCCTGAATTGCCCGAATCTTTGCCTGACATTGCTCTTGAGCCTAGGTCTGTTGCTATATGGCTCTCTATATATCAATAATTGCCCTCATTAGGGCTGCCAGATTCATCTTATTTTCTGCCATTTCAGCTGACTCAGTTGGTTGTTTAGATACCCTACAAAGTCTTCCTGACACTGATCTTTTCTAGACACGTGTTGATCGTACTTTCCTAGGCCCAATGGTAATCCCGCAGAGAAACCTAGATTCCAAAAGCAAAATGACTAGTGTTAGACACTTTTTGGGTAAATATTCTGACAGCAGATAGTAGATATCTCGAATTCCTAAAATAACAGATCATGAACAGATAACCATAGAAGCTATAACAATGCCCCTGCCGGGCTCACATTGGCAGCATAACAACAAGATGACTCAAAAACCACTATGATGGTTGAAAAGGTAATCAACTAAAATCTAGGGGGAAGGTTTGCCTAAAAAATGGACAGCACTCTGGCAAGAAAACAAAGCTATGCTCACTGGACTGGTTCAACTTAAAAAAAGGAAAAAGGAGCAGAATAACGGTAGAGAAATAATTCTCGCGGGTATTACAAGGGTTTGAAAGAAACGAGCTTATGCCAAGGATTTGGAAGAAACGAGTCTATGTCAAGGGGGAGAGAACTAACGACCCGGGAAGATCTCGGAGAAGAGAGAAACTACCCTAGAAGTTAAGACGAAATACGGTGATGATGACAATAAGAAAAACCAAAAGTGGTGAGAAACAAAACTCGGGTAAAAATTCGAAGGAAAAGTTAGCCTAAGCAAAGGATAGCAGAAAACCCAAGTCGAATTTGGAGAAAGGAATAGCCCAAACTGAGCAAGCCTAACAATAGCAATCAAAACGTACAATAAAGAAAACACATAATCCTACTAGGGTTAGCATCACCTAATGGGGAGTTCTTAGTTCACTATATGTAAAAGGTTAATTTTGGTCAATTAAAAATTATACCTTCTGAATAGAGCCGGGTATATACTTCCAATGCAGAACATGGTCAAATAGTACGCCTGAACTCTTTTACCGCACCTATGATAGCGTACAATCAGTAAGGGTTTCCCGTCTTCCCAATAATCCCCAAAACAGATTAACATTCAGAGTATCGAGTCAACCAGGCAGGGGGGTTTGACAAACAATGACATGCATGCGAAAATGCAGATAAGAGATACATATTAAGAACCAATGATGTTTTCAAGTCTAACCCTCTTATTTCATTTTATAAATCAGTCCCCAGCAGAGTCGCCAGAAAATACTATGGCGTTGAGATTTAGGGGTTTTTGAAAAATAGCCAAAAATAAGGAATTTCAAAGATGTTTAGAAAATATTTTAACACCCTGAAATCTAAATTTTAAAAATTCATTTTTGTTGAAAATAGAGCCGCCACTTAATTTTTGAGAAAAATTAAGAAAAATAAAAATAGCTACTGATCTTAAAAACGTTAACCAGGGAAAAGGGTTCGGAGGGTAAGGTACGAATCGGGAAAGGTGTTAGGCGCTCTGTTCGCATAACCATAAAGTTAGACTCTACTAATCATCATTGGTTCTTTAATAAAATTTTTCAAATGGATGCAAATAAAGAAACTAGAGGCAAAGCGAGAACATCCAAAATCAAATATAGAAAATACATAACATATGTACATAGAATACCAAATAAGACAAATGTCAAAAGAAAAATCCTAAATCCTATGGCATGTAATTTCTAACTAAAGGATACATGGTACACATACCCACATGCAATATTGTTTAAATAACCTAAACTAGCATTATTTGGTTAAAAGAATAATAAAAAATGCTAAAATTGCTAAAATTACCTAAACATATATTGCAAACAAAAATAAGCTAATCTATTCTAGGCATGATTTTGAAGAAAATAATCAAAACATGTATGCTATCAAAGCAAATTCGGTAGAAATGAGAAATGCATAAAAAAAAGATAAAATTCTACATTAAAAGAAAGTCTACTAACAAAGAAAAAAGAAGGGTTTTGTAACGAAATAGAATTTAAGATTCCAAAAGAAAAGAAAAGGGGCTCGATAAAATAAAGAAATATAAAAAGATTAGAAAATGCTATTAATAAGAAAATCTAACTATTCAAATTTTATATTTTAAAATGGAATAAAAGAAAATGAAATGAATAAAAGAGTTTTAATCTTATTAAAAGGGGGAAATAGCTTGAAAGCCTTTTTGTGGTTTTTGGGTTTCAAAATAAAAGATAAAAATAAAGTAGGTGCTATGAAAAGAAAATGAAATCATAGAAAAAGAAAAAGAAAGTGGAGTTTTGTAAAAAAAAATGAATACTAAAGAAATGCTAAATAAAATTTTTATAAAGAGATTAAAGCTAATAATAAACTATACCATTACTTAAAAGAAAAGGAGAATGGAAAATGAAAACTTGAATGTTAAAACAATGCTAATAAAAGAACATTAACCTAATATTGTAAGAAAAGAAAAGAAAAAGAAATAAATGATACATTAAAAAGAAATTACAATAAGCTAAATGAAACATTAATATTAAAGAAAAGAAAAGAAAATGAAATGGAATGCTATTAAAAGAAAAGAGACTTAACTAAAAGAAAAGAAAAAGAAAATGAAAGCTAGACTATTAAATTAACATAAAAAGAAAGAAAAAAAAATAAATAGAGTATTTAAATTAAATGAGTGTAATATTGACTATTACAACAATTCTTATGCAAGTGCTTATATTATAACGATTAACAATATTGTAAATTGCAATCGCGAGAAATATTAGCACTATTTAATTATTTTTGTTAAAATTTAATATAAATAACAAATAAATAAACAAGTAAGCTAAAACTTGAATTTAAACATAAACATAGCAACTAATAAGTAATGTAAGAATGTAGTTGGAATAAATAAATGAATATTAACCCGATCGCTTCAAAAGAGAGAAAATTGAGTTAGAAGGACCGGAGATCTAAGCGAGATACTTGGATTGTTACGGAATCCTCAAATTGGAAAAATGTGCTCCAATACTCCAATCCTCGGGTAGTGATCCCAACTAGGGTTGTAGGACTTCAGAGACTCGACTTACGGTATTTCGGTAGGGCTTCGGCGCCGAGGCTCGGAATTACTCGGCGTTTCGACAGAATTTCTCTCACTAAACCTCTCTCTAATTTTCTATAATTGAAAACGTACTAGAGGTACGGTATTTATAGAGTCTTCAACCAATGAGATGTTGACACGTTTTTAGACACGTCAGGCCATTTGGAGTTGGCGGCCGCCACAATGTGAGTTGGCGGTTGCCATGTTAGGATTTGCGGTCGCCATGTTGGAAAAGGTTCCACAAGGTTCTATTGGCGGTCGCTATAATGGAGTTGGCGGTCGCCATATTTGGGAATTGCTTGGACAACAAGTTATTGGTTTTGAAGGTTTTTGATGGTTAAGGTTCAAATTTCGAGCTTATATCACTTCCCGAGGATCGAACTGAAGCACTCGTTTCACCTGTTTTCATCATCGGATCCACCTAAGATTGGGTGGGGTCAAATTGGGGTGTCTACACAAGGCCGAATCGAAAGACGTGATACTGCGGATCCCACAGCTTCGCAGCAGCTAACAGTAAAGGTCTGTTAATCTTCACGGTCCTCAGTGAGAAAAGGGAATTGAGGCTAAAAGGGGCAAAGTTTAAACGTTCAATATAGGAGAATGCCTCAATCCATGCAGAAAGAGAAGAAGCCATCTAAGTCATAACAATAGAAAATGGGGCCTTCAGGGCTGTATTTATAAGGTAAGAAAAGGCAAGAAATCAAAATTTTAGCAAAAGCCATGTTCAATGTGGCGACCGCCACCTTGGAGCTAGCGACCGCCAACTCTCAAAAGCATAGTACAGTGACATCAAAGTTTGCACTAGGCGACTGCCATGTAAGCATTTAAGGAAAATGGCGACCGCCAGGTTGATCCTGGCGACCGCTATGTTAAAGGGTGGCATGCATACATCAGCTTGTGGTTTCTACATTATGCGTAAAGTCTTGACATTCGTGTTTTGCATCCATCACAGTTTGAGCAGTAGAGATAGATGAATACCAAGTAATAAATGGCACGAAGGCCCCAAAACGTATCAAAAAGTGATAAATTGTATCAGAATAAAAACTGGGGCACCTGGGCCCAATAAACAGCAAAATTGGGGTACGAAGGCCCATGGATCAAGTAAGTGTATTTAAATACGTCAAATTAGGGCACGCAGGCCCATCAAAATAAATGTATCAGAAGATAAATGAAACTGGGGAGGGGGGAAGCTCTCTCTCTCACTGGTGCTTGGGGCGGACTCAGCAGGAGGAAGGACTGGCCTCGTCTGAGCTCATGTCCTCAAAAAGTCTCTCAATATAGTCATCCCCATCGCTGCCGGAATTAGAAGATATGGCTCTAGTGTGGCTCTGGGCAGAAGAGACAGATCCTCAGGAGCGAGCTCTAGAGGAGGTAGCACGAGAACCACGACCTCGGGCTGGGGCTGGAGCAGGAGAAGGAGCGGTAGTCCGCGGTGGTACTATGCCAGCAGTTGGTACCGAAGGATGTCAGAAGGAAACAAGGATCAGAACATAGTACAAAAACAATAAGAAGGTTGAAAAAAGTTATGAGGACACTTACTATAGCCGCTGGGGTAAAAGTGATGCCGGCCACTCGCACAGTGGCGTCAAGCTGACGAAACAGTGCTCTTTGACCTGTAAAGACCAGTAGCAGATGATCTAGCTACGCCTGATTAACCTGTAAAAAGAAAGTTAGACAGTTTAAGTAAATAAAATAAAGAAAGCAACCAAATAAAAGGAGAAAGGACAAAGACAAACCTGACTGAGCTCAGCCCTGAGCTCAGGTACTGCTAGAACGGTAACCGGCAGAGGGAAGGGATAGCCGTATGCTACTGTCTGAATCTCCCATGGGATCTCTGGGCGCCTCATCCCTCCAGCTACAGCATCATCACCAATAGCTCCAGCCGCAGCCTCAGCAGCACCAGCCCCAGCAACCTCCAGCGCCTGTCCTCTCCTCCTGCCACGAGGGGTAGCCGAGCTGGTCGTAGAGGTCCCAACAGATGGGCCCAGGCCCAGGTAGTGTAGTCTCCCTCGGCTACCAGCAGCTCAGTAGCTGGAATCCCCACCAACTCAAGAAGAAGATCGACCCGGCTCAGATGATCAGTTCGGCGCATACAAGCCAGAGGAACCACTAGGATCCAAAAGTGATTCAGGCCGAGCGACTGGCAAACCACTCGCTCCCTTAGATAATACTCCCGCCCGAATGGACCCTCCAGCAAGATCCGTCTTGAAGCGATATCTCGACTACACATCATGTTTGCACCAGCCCGATCCTCTACGACCCTCCAGACATTCCAGTGGACCTACAACGGTTCAAAGTACAGTACAATATGAAGAAAAGTAAGCTGTGCGGTATGATAAACAATATACAGTGATCAATGTCCAGAATAAAGAACAGTGCAGTGATTAGTACAGTGCAAAGAGTAATGAACGGTAAGTAGGGATACCTGGTCAGGGGTTAGCTGGTCTAAGGATACCCGAAAGCGGTCTATATCCTTCCCTCCAGCCTTCTTCCCCTTCAGGCCTCGGGACCACTGGGCCGCTCAGGGAATGACCAGGGGGTCTGCCGCAGAGTTCGCCGGGATGTGAAGCTTGAGGAACTCATAGGTCCACAACTGCAAAGAAGAAGATGTCAGCAAGTAGATAATAACAGATAACAGAAATAAATGAAAAATGCGCAGAAATTAAATCATACCTCTCAGACCCTCCAGTTTTCCCAATGCTGAGCACCTATGAGAACCGAGTAAGAGTCCTCATGATGCTATAGATGGTGGCAAGGGCAGCTCCTCCCTAGTCAAATGCAGCAACACGGTCGAGGCGAGCGAGAGCACCCAGATAGTGCAAATGTACGGTATTCTCCTTGTTCGAAAACAAGGAGGTACTGAACATATACATGAGAAAACCCCGGGAGACCCACTTGAAGTGGCGGGGCTCGGTGCACTGGAAGTGTCTGAATCTCTTGAAGAACCACGTATATCTGACATGGTCTCTGTCCATCTGGGTGGGAACAGCTCCGAGGAAATGCATCTGTGCATTGGTAGAACCAGCGATGGTCGGGTCAAAAGGGATAGAGACACCTCCGACCCGGACGCCGGTGATAAGTGCGAAGTCTAGAGGCGTCAGAGTGGCCTCAAAAGTGGTAAAGTAGAAGGTATTGGTGGTATCCTACCACCGCTCTGTCAGGGCCGTTAGCCAGACCCGATCGTTGCTTGTCCTACCCAACAGGGGTATGAATTGAGCAAAGCTGGAGGCATCGATATAAGCTCGGCTAAAAGCAAGGAGGGCATCATATCACTCCAATACCTCTTCAGAGGTGGAACCTCCAAAACCTCAGACATAATGACCAGCCTGAAAGAAGAAGACAAATAGAAGATATATAATGACCAGATTAAATAGCAGATAATCAAAAGCAATAAAAAAACCCTAGGTTCGTGTGTAAGTGATGACCTTTCGGTTCTTTTTAAACCTTGGTACGCCAGACAAATCTTCCTAATCATATGTTCGTGTGTAAGTGACGATCTTTTAATTTTTGCACGCCCTAGTAAAATACTAAGAACCCTAACGCCTTGGCCCGCCTGGCAAATCTCTATCATTTTGTGTTACTCATTCTTCCAAAAAAAAAAATCTTCCTAATAATTTTCCGAATTTTCTTAAAATTTTTCTAAGATTTTTTAAAGATTTTTAGGAATTTTCAAAGTTTTTCTTAAAATTTTTTAGGATTTTCTAAAAATTTTCTCCTAAGATTTTTCAAAAATCTTCCCTAAAATATCTAAAACTTTTCTAAGATTTTTTAGGATTTTTCAAAAATTTTCTTCAAATTTTCTAGAATTTTTCTTATAATTTTCT
>JAOTRH010068427.1:0-18065 GCA_034768845.1 Heliamphora exappendiculata | reverse complement strand
GTTGAAAGTTTAATAAAGATGTATTTTCTGGATCCCCAAGCATGTATTTTATGTCGGCGTTGGAAATTCTCCCAACAATTTCAACTAAGCTCAGTGGAATTCTAACTCCTTAACAAGCTAGGCAAACAACGGAACATTGGGCCGTTTGCTAACGTTTATAATTTTTTATTTTTTATTTATGAAAAATAAAAAAATATTTTTATTTATGTTTATAAGAAAATAAAAACAAAAAAAAAAATATTTAGTAACATAAATATTTGAAAACTGATCGTTGAAAGTTTCGATTAAATTCAATCAAAATTTATTTACAAAACAAGTGAAAACACATTTTTTTTTTATTTTTAAAAATTTTGTAAATTTTGAAAACTGTTTACAGTTTTTTAAAAACAAAAATAATTACCAAATATATTTTCATTTACAGTTTACAAAAAATTTAAAAACAAAAACAGAAAATAAAAAATATAAACGTTACCAAACCACAATTTGCCTAACTCTACACACTTTCTTGTTTGGAAGTCAAAACAAGATATCCACTTTAATCAAATTCCATTTGGGTCAATAATGTAGCAAAAATGCTTGACTAGTCTCTATTAGATTTTTTCATAGTACAAGGATGATATATCGATAAGCCCTATTGTCCATTTACCGAAAGGAATAATGTTCATGAAGAATTGCTGAAAAATTTCGGTTTTCCATTGGACAAATAAGTTGACACTCATGAAGAATGGTCCACTACCCTTACAGATTGAAGTGAATCTCTAACAAATAGACCTGAAAAGTAAAAATCAGGCTTCCTAAGAGGAACGGCCAGAGACGTAGAATCTAAGAAAGAGAAAATGGTAAAGCAAGTAGACCACTAGATTTATCGCGAACACTATGTAAACTATGTAACTTGAATACTTAATAATTTTAATTTCAATAGAATTTATGGAACTAGTATAATAATCTATAAGTTTAAAACAAGCTCTTAATTTCCATCATATCAAACAACAAAAAATAAAAAAAATAAAAAATTGTTGAAATAAATGGGAGAAAAAGTTGAATAGAAAATGAAATAAATGAAACGGTATTTCTCAAAAAAGCCATTTTTTTTGGTTTCTTTATGTTTGGATGTTTGTAATCTTAACTAGGTTTGGAAACTATTTATATTATGAGATATTAAATAATCAAATATCTAGTTCGCAAGGTAACCTTATTCAAATGTATGCAGTAATTTTGGAATCTCGTGCATGAAATATTATCTTGGAATTTAACATATCTTAACTTATTTTTTTTATTCTTTTATTATAAATCATGTCTGGAATCTATTATTATCATGGAGAGAGTGGAATTCAGATTCTACTTAATTATAGAATTTAATTTCAGATTAGATAAATAATTAAAAACTTTTTTTTTGGTTCATCCATAATTTTAATCGAGATTAAAATTCAAATAGCCAGAAATCTAGTGCCTACGGTCATGTCCTTTAAATGTATGAATTAATTTCTGTATCTCATATATAAAATATTTTTTCAAGAGAATTTATTATAGTTTAATATTTTCTTTTCTCATGGGTTGTTCTTGAAAAGCTTAGCTTTTTAGACATAAAGCTTTTTCTTGAAGAAAAGGAAAAAATTAAAATATTTAGAATAATTTATTTGATATTCGCTTTGCTTTTATATTTTTTGTAAGAAGTCTATTTTGCCTTACTTTCCATAAGTTGTAATATTTGGTATGGCTTTTTATTTTATTTTTTTACTATTAGAGAGTAGAATTGACTTTTTTATTAAGTATATTGTAGTTATTTCTTTAAAAAAATAGTGTGTTTGGAATGCAAATAGACTTTTTTTTCTTAGAAAAAGAAATGAAATAGTTAGTGGGCATTTTTGGATTGCCAAACAATACAGAAGTTAGATTTAGGTAAAAACTCAGTTTTTTAAAATAGCCCAAACAGGGCCAAGTTTGCCATAAAAAAGTTGGAAATCAGATTCTTAATTTGAAAGATTAATTTCAGATTGGATAAGTAATGGAGGTTGGTTTCACTATTTCAGTTGGTAATCAGAGAGATTTGAAATCACATTTACATTCCCTTTCTTCAATCCAAACTATGTTAGTGTGATTCTAAAATTTGTAACATTAATTAGTGAAGAGTGCTATTTTAGAAAGTTGCAAAAGAATTAGGCCTCGTTTAGTTGCGGGATTAGAGTTTAAAATTAGACTATTTTACTAATGATCAAATATATAAATGTGCTTAGCAATAATTTAGAGGGGATTAAGAAATTCCCAACTAACTTAATGCCTCCTATGAAAGACTATTATAGACATATGAGAATGGTGAGTTAATTAGTTTTGTAACTATTTTTTAATTATTTTTAACATAAAAAAATTAATTTCACTAAAATAATATCAATTCAAACAACATATTATTTATAGGTAAGTTATCTTACTCTTAACTAAATATCATTCGGTACAAAAAATACTAAATTAATAATTTATGAACTAATAGTCCAAATACACTAATTATCTCATAAAAATAATTCTTCAATCAAATTAACCTTAGTCTTTCAAAGACGATTAGTCTTATTGCATATTTTTAAATAGATTTAGTTCTAATCTTTTGAAAAGTTTTTGGTATTGACTATTTTGCCCCCTTTTAGTGTCTAGGTTATGTATTGCTATTTTAAGAGATTTTTGAAATAGAAACTGTTAAGTAATAACTCCTAATAATATTTTCGTCTATTGCTTGGGCATTTTTATTCACCTGATTTTTGGTTTTTAATTTTTAAAATTGCAACAGTAGTGCTTTATAATATTTCATGATTTCTGAGTTTGGATAGTTGCTTTGTCACGAGTATGTGAGAGTTTCACTTTCTTTTTTAGGTTTTATGGTTTGTTTGTATTCTATATTTAGGAAAGAATATTTTTATCAACATTCGCTCATCATAGAATTAATAATAAAATTATCAATTTATCTTTTATGAAATGTATCAGTCTAATTATTATTATTCGTATCACTCTTCTAAATTTTATTCAGTTAATGATAAATTTGTCATTTTGTAATATTTTTATCACGGTTTTGGATTCGATAGAGTTTTAAACTGGTGGTTGGAAAAATTAAAAATTATATGAGATTTTAGGCTTTTATCGAATATCTGAGATAGATTTTTACTACCATTTTAGAAAATAGTTGTCAAAATTAAAATAAATCCAAATAATAAATAATGCATTAATCTTTGCATTTTTACCCATAATAGGACTAAAGCAAAATTACTCTAATTTTAATGACAAAAAAAATAATGACTAACGTTAGCCCATGAATTTTTTAATTAGAATTTAATGATTTAATAATTTATTTTTTAAATTAAATTAATTTAAAAAAAACTGTATTTAAATGTTTTTAAGAAGATAGTGTTGATAATTCATAATAAATGAATTGACACCTTATGCTATTTATGCTGATACTTTTTATTAAATGAATTAACACTCAGTGTTTTTAAAAATAATATTTTGTTCGATACTAATTGATAATTGAGTTAACATCTTAAGGTAAAATACGTTTAAAATTCTTAAGTATATTAACACAAATAAAATTTAGGGTCAAAACATTAACTGATTTACTTAAAATATTTTAAGAATTTAAATAAAATGACACCAAATAAATTTGAATCGACGTCTCCGGACTGAAATCCACATTAAGTCGACACCTCAATCATTTTGCGAAATTCATTTTGGGTCACCAACTTCTTCCTTCATCTTACATATACAACCAAACTTATACACAAATATTATGTTGTATTACGTTCTCAGTGATTCCCCCGATCTTTCGATTATTCCAGAACGTTCTCACTACTACAATAAACAGCGTTGTTTGCCACCACCGTGCGACGCCGTTTGCTATCATCGAGCGGAGTATGTTCATCTTATTGCAATATATATTTATCTCTCAATATATATATATATATATATATATATGTCTGTCTGTATGTAAATCCCCCATTTTGTAAACCCTAATTTCTTCATCTCGTTAAAAGCAATATTATAATAACATCTGGGAAACTTTAGGGGTGATTTCTGACGGAATTGACAACTATTTCTCAACTTGATTTCCACAAGTTTTAATTGAAGGAAGTTGGTTGTGGCTTTGATTTCCCCTAGCTGATGTATTTTTCCTTTTCGTCTAAAGTATTTTGTTTTGGCTTGATTCATGAATCTATTGCTAGCAGCATTTCTATGTTTGGTTGATTGGTCTCTATGTACCTTAACATAAAATTTTCTATGAATTTTGTTATAGAAAATTAGAATCTCTTCGAGTTTTGGCATGTTTGCTCCATCCAAGTCTGTCTAATTTTGTGGGTGTTTTGGGTCTGGAACAGACACTAATGGTTAATATTGTCATTGCTGTGTGAGAAATTGGGCATGATATTAAGCTAATTCTTTTATCACTGAATCCCATTTTCTTTCAAATTGTTGCACAGGAATTGTTAATACAAGCATATTATTTTGGGCATCTTAGCTATTGTTACTAAAATTTGGGAATTAGTGCAACTGGAGAAAATTAGAGACGATGAAATATTTCTTGCCATCCGTAATTTATTCTCAACTGTAGTAAAAGGTGCAGGTAGAAATTGTGTATATTGTTCATTGACTACTAATCACCTAAGAACAAAGCCATTAATGAATTGATTTGTGTACAATAGTGATGACGTCATATGAGAAATGGGCCTGGACAATTTTACTATTTTATTATGACATTTTGGGATTAAAATTGAAATATCGAATTTACATATTTTCTTTGATGAGCTATCTGGCATATCTCATTGCCTTTTTTATCCTTTTGCTCTTTTGTTATTTCTTTTCATCTCATCTTAATTTTCTCCTTTGCCTTTGAGTTCACCTTTTTCCTATTCTTATTATTCATTGTTTTGTTTTCATTGCTTTGGTTTGTAACTTTTGAAGAACTATATTTGTATGTTCTTCAGCGAATTGTTTTCCCCTATTTATTTTGCTTCTCTGTTTTAAGTTTTATACTCTATGATCTTTGCTATTTTATTTTAAAGTTTTGTCTTTGTGTTAATACTTCAGTGATTTACATTTTTGATATCATTTTTAGTTGGATATGTTTATACGCTCACTCAATATTAGCTTTTTCATGTGCTTTTCCTTTATAGTTTGAACTTTATCAATTAGGATGTCTTGGCATCTGGAAGAACATGGTGCAAATTACTACTTCAAGAGTTTGTCTAGCCATGCTATATTAGTTGGAAAATCAATATACCATACTGTTGATCAACTCGTTTATGGAATTATCACTCTATTCCTGTGCTAAATCATTCCATTGAACCAAATCCTATCTTACTTTTTTAAGTCGGTGCCCATTCTAATTCTCTGCATGTTGTTATAGGATTGAATTTTTTTACGGTTTTTGTTGTTTATGAGATTAGGAGCTATAATGCAAATAGGCCACCGACACCAACTCAAGGCCGCCCTCAAGTTGCCGCTAACAATCAGCGTTCTCTCGCTTGGATTTAGTCGATCATCCGCATTCTGTCATTATAAACATTTCAGGCTCATGCTATCTATCACTTGAGATTTATGGTGCTCTGTATAGTGCATGATGCCACATGGAGGATTTCCCTAACTTAGTGCTGTAGAGATTTGAAGGATTTTGAAGAGCATGGAATTGACCACATAATTGGCAGGCCTTATAGAAAATGAAGATGCTGTCGGCCAAGGATCCTCGGTAGGTTACTTCATTTGCTGTGCTAAAAGTAGTTGGGGGTTCTCCAAAAATTACCATTTGTACATTGAGCTACGAGTCTTGGTTGCTCCTTTAGTCGAATGAGACGTGCTGTTTTTTTTTTCTTTTTCTGGTTAGTTTGATATATTGTTTGTTACTTGATTTAGGTGGTATTATTTTTGTTTTTGTTTTGTTTTTTGTTTTTTTTTTTGTTTTGAGTTGAGAGGCCATGGGGTCCCTATTTGTGATTGGTGAGATATATACAATGTTAAAGAACAAGTTCCTTCATGTATCATAGAGGCATTGCTTTGTACAATATACATTGAAGAATGCAAGCTCTATTTTATCTCTGTCATTGCAGAATTCATATTTGTCATTGACTGCGTGCTTCGTGGTTCTCCCTTGCTATAACAATTACCTCCACAACAAAGGTATCCATCTCTGTCACTCAAGATATTATATTTGATACCATCTCTCTGTCACTCAAGATATTATATTTTATATCTATTTTCAAGTGTTTAACGTTGAAGATTGTAATTTATACTTAGTGTTGAAATTCATTTTCTCAGGTATTATTAGCTTTGTGATTCATGGCAAGTCAATAGTTGTAAAAGGCAATATCTGGTGTTGAGGTAATTGCTTGTTTTGTATTGTATCTAGTTTTTCCTGCTTGTTACTCACTAGTCAAAATTCATTGCTTTTTGTATTATATTTTGTTATTAGTAAATTCTTAAACTCTTTATTAACTGTTTTTTGCAATTTAACAGGAAGATTATTTTTACACGGAAGTGGAACTCGTTGAAGTGCGAGTTGAGTGAATTAATTAAAGTGGTTGAGTGAATTGTTAATCTTTTTTTTTTTTTTTTTAATTTTACAGTACTATTTGGAAGCAATTTGTATTTTTATTTGGATGTTACAGTTATTTATGTAATAGATTTTCAACACATTAATATGTCTTGGGGTAGTTTGAATTTATTTCTAATTTAATGTGTTGAGATAATTGGAATTGATTTATGGATTGATTCAGTTAGAATGTATGAAATATATAAATTTATTTGTATATTTTATGAATAAGTTTGGATTAGATTCAAGTAGAAACACATTATAAAAAAAATTAAAAATTAAAAAAAAAATTTATTTTTGTATAACATTAGGTGCGCACTGGTTATTTTTAATCACACTTTTTTATCACACTTTTTTAGTTTTTATCATACACAAAAAGTATGGTCGATAATACGAAATCGATTTAACAATCACACTAATTTTATTTTCAATTACGCTTTTGATTATTTTTAATTACGCTTTTTGTTATTTTTAATCACATTTTTTATTTTTTATCACGCACAAAAGTGTAATCAATAATGCAAAATTGAGATTTTAAAATTTTAATAACCAAACTAGTTTCATTTTTAATTATGTTTTTTTGTATAAATAATCACACGCAAAAAACGTGATCGAAAATTACGATTTTAAATTATACTTCTATAAATCACGCTTGGAAAAGCGTGATTATAACCGTATAATCACACGTATGAAGCGTGATGTTTTAACTATTTTCTAGTAGTGCGGGTTTAGACTTTGGGTTTTATGAGTTAACACCAAAATCATATGAGTCAACACTTTGACACCTTCCGAAAAATAAAATGAGTCGACAATAAAAGAGAAATGAGTTGACACCATGACTTCAAGCCTTTTGCCATCTCTAACTCAAAAGTGTCGACACCATATAATTATGAGTCGACACAAAAGTTCCTTTCAGGAATAAAGATTTTGGGTCGACACTAACCAAACTAAGTCAACTCCAAAAGTTCCGAGATTGTCTGTTATTTTCTGAGTCGACACCAAAATTAAGTTGAGTCGACTCTAAATGTCTTGAGGCTGACTGTAATTTTAAGGGTCGATACCATAACGCGTTTGGGTCTACACTGAAATTCCAATAGTTGATCAAATAAAATGGGTCGACACCAATGAAGATATGAGTCGACACTAAAGTCCCACCCGAAAAATTGAAGAAATGCATGAGATCGACACCATTGTCTGGGTGAGGAAAATGCAAAAATAAAGTCGACACCAATGAAGATTTGAGTCGACACAATCACTTGAAGAACTAAATCCTAGATATTTTATGTCAACACCAAACAACATTGTGTCGACACCTGCGATTAATTTCAAATCTCGCGTTGATTTCAACGGTATGGTTTCAGAGTATTAATTGACTACACCAACCCACCAACGGTCATTTATTTCAGATAGCTATATAAGAAGTAAAATTTTAAAATTTTAAACTTCTAAGCACTGTTCTATTGCTTGATATCAAAACTTTCAATCTTCAAGAAGAATTTACTGCTCATTTACTCTTTCAGCAAATTCTCACACTCTCTTATTTATTTAATTCCAATCATTTATAAAGAGTGTTAATTAGTGAATCTTTAATTATCTCACATTTATTGTAAAAGATGGCGAGTCATCTTTAATCCTTTAAGGGAGTGAGTGAACTTCTTAAAGAATAGTTCAAGAGAGTTTAGAAAAATTAAGGGATTATTTTGTAAAAACTTCTTAAGATTGTAAAAGTTTTTGAATGCACATGTGAACCATTTGATTATAGTGTAAATTCTTAAGAGAAGTCTTGAGTAGTTGACGTAGATTTTGAAGAAATCGAACCACTATAATTTTTGATGTCTGGTTCATATTTTTTTTTTCTAATTTTTTTAATTTTTTTATTATTTTAATATCTATTATATTTGCTAACAAAATAAAAAAATTTTAAATTTTTTTATTAATTTATTATTATTATTTTAAAATTCAATTCACTGCTCTCTTGGTTGCTTAAACTAACAACTAATCTGTTTCCATATTGGTAGGGAACCAGGGATATAAGATCTTAAAACAAATAGGCCACTTAATAGCTTCTAGAAGAATGGAAAAGAAAATTAAGGACATTAATACCTTGTCATGTAACAACATCCACAGCAACCTCGCCATTTTCGTTTCTTTGCTATTCTAGCGAGTTTGAGATGCAAAATATGGACTCTACCAGCCTCGGTTCTCTGTCGCTACTCTAACATTTGCTAGAATAACTCGCCGAATGTATAGAGCAACTGTTCACTCGCTTTCCTACTTCACGTCGTTCTTCGCGCTCTTCACGTGATTCTGTTGGACGCTTCCCTCTCGCCTGAAACCCTAGAGTTCTCGACGTATTTCTAGAAAAGAAATCATAGAACTCCATTGCAGGTAAGCTTCTCCTGTTGAGACCCATAGTTGTAGTTGTAGATTTCAGTGATTCTATTTTTTTTTTCGATTATGTGATTCAATGAAACCAGTTGTTTGAAAAAATTACATTTCAAAGTATGTCCACCACATGTTTGATAAAATTTCTGAGTAAGAGCTGTTATATTGAAACCAGCTAATTTTTTGGAGCAAATAAGAATTTTTCTGGATAGTAGTGAGATGATGGAAGAATTTTGGTCTTTTGTGCATTGGAAGAATTTTTTGGTTCCTCCTTTCCTTTTTGTATGGGATTTTCCCCCATGAGCCTCCCTTAGTTCTTTCTTACATAAATTACTTATAAAAGGAAAAGCTTAAAGAAGTTGAAGAATTTTTCTAGGTAGTAGGGTGAAAATACAAGAATTGGCTGTTTCTGTTGCATTTATCGGAGGAAATGATGAATGCTCAACAATGCAATTTTGGAAAACATAAAGGTTATGCGTTTTTTGTTTTTGTTATTTTGACATTTTTTTCAAGAATCTAAACTGGAGAATGTTCACACTCAAATGCAGGTGTGTTGTCTAATAACTATATTCTTTAGCAATTCCTTCTTATTTTGCAAGTTAACTTGTTGTTAAATAAAGATCGGATCAATTGTACTCATATAATTATTCATACATGCAATTCTTCTACAAATACATTAATACATAAATGATTGTCTAGCATAAATAAAACTTAATTGTTCCCATGATTGTCTGCATTGGTTTTTTTTGTTATTGTTTTGGGTCTTTGTTGCATGCATGTATTTGTTATCTTCCATTCCCTTTATTTATGCATTTTTGCTACTGTTTTATTGATCGGTAAGTAAAAGTGACAATCCTATTCCGCATAATACACTATGTTAAGTCTCGAAAATATATTTAAAAAATTGTTTTATAGTGTTTTTGTCAACAGTATCATCGAAAGTGACTTAGAAGAGAAAATGGGTGTAAAACAGGACAAAACGGAGAAGAGGGACAAAATGGGAATTTTCATAGAAGTTCTGTCCGGATGGACGATTCCAGCGTCTGAATGGAATTTGTCCATTAAGAATCGTGTTCGGACGGCGTCCGGACGAAAAAGTTTCTGTGATGATTACGTCATGACGAATGTCCGAACAAAACATTGGCAGAAAGAAATGCGTCTGGATGGAACATCTGGCGTCTGGACGGTGCGCGCAGGAAGAGTTGCACCTGGAGACTAAAACTGTGGAAGAAAGGTCACATGTAAATAGGTGGCTTGGGCTCATTAATCAAGGATCGGAGATTTTCAGAAGACAACTGATCGAGGGAAGTTAGGAGGTCAATTTGGAAGGTTCGAGGCGTGTCAAGAAGTCAAAGATGGAGACTCGAGACTTTATTTTTCTTCAACTTTTCATACTTTCTGGTCGCAATATGAGCGGCTAAGATTTTTCTATTCTTAAGGGATGATGAATCCCTATTCCGGTATCTTAGAAGTAGTTTAAACTCGTTGGTTTATTCTTTATTTTGGATACAATTCGTTGTTTGGTTTGAGACGTTGACATTTTGATTAACAGGCTTTTAATTTCATTATTTAATTCTGTTTTTATTTTCTGTGATTGTGAAAATGAGATTATACAACGGTTATATCTGTGCTTTGATATTCGAACATGAAATACTTTATACTTTTTTAGGGCGGGTCGTGCTCCGGACAATTCGTGCCAAAAGTTTAGATAGAATATGTCAGGTTCGGATTCAAGTTTATAGTCTTGAAAATCTTTATCGGTCTTGTAGTCGCAATAAGATAGGGTTGAATCGAATAAAGATAAACAAGAGTTTGAATAAAACTAAGAGTTGTTGACTAGGGAAAATTCTAAACTCTTAAGAATCTCTTTCTCATCCGAATTCTAAATCTTTGATTTCTTAGCTTTCTAGTTTAACTAGAATCATAATTCAAATCACAAACTCCTTTTTCATAAAGAAAATCATTAATAAAATATTTATAAATAAATCATAATCGTATTCAAATCCCCGTGGACAATATTCGGACGTTAGCCACTATCCTACGGGTTAGTAATTAAAATAAGGTTTTAAGTAATTATTTTTGGTACGGTACGACATGAATCAATTTTTGGCGCTGTTGTTGAGAATTAAATCACGATTAAGATTTATTTAGTAAATATTTTTTTTCTTGATTTTTTTAGTTACGATAATACTGCGGTAAGTTACAATTTTTTCTTTTAAGGTTTTTTCGAAAATTGTTGACAAGCAAAAGTTAGAAACAAGCAGGCACAAAGACAAGTAAGATGATCATCTCTGTCCACGCACTATGAGTTTAACTCTCGTTTTTGTTTGTAATTAGAGAAAACTAGATTTAGGGGGCTTGTAGCCCATCCCCAATACTTCTTTTGTGCATACTCGATCTCCGATCTTCTAGTTCAATTTTAGCTCCCTTTGACCCTGAAATTTAATGCACTTTTCGGACGCCCCAAAAAGCTTCACTTAATTCACACACCGCACCTACCAGCATGGCTGACCAGCAAGAACAAACAGATAGAACCTCAGATTAAATCTCTAATCGAGTACTTTACTCCTCCGGACTATATGTCACCTTTTTGCATCCAGCCCCCTGCGATTGGAGACACACACTTTGAGATTAAGACCAATATCATTCAGATGCTTCCACCTTTTTGTGGTTTAAGTAATGAGGATCCATACAAGCTTATTGATGAATTCCTAAAAATATGCTTAACAGTCAAAATCAATAACTTCTCTAATAATGCCCTTAAACTGAAACTATTCCCGTTCTCCCTAAAAAATAAAGCCAAATATTGGCTTAATTCTTTATAACCAAACACCATCACTACTTGGGCTCAACTTCAACAGGAAATCCTTAAAAAAATATTTTTCTATAGGCAAGACCAACCAAATCAGACGTGCCATCACGAATTTCACTCAATTTGACGGCAAGACCTTTTATGAAACTTAGGAATGCCTTAAAGATCTTATTAGAACTTGTCCTCATCATCAGGTGCCAAAATGGCAGGTAGCCCAGTGTTTCTATGACAGGTTGACTCCTCAACACCGCTAATTCGTATATGCCTCTTCCAGTGGAATCTTTACGTTGAAAAACAAGAACGAGGGTTGGAATCTTTTTGAGAGCTTAAGTGAAAACTTATAGCACCAAGCCCCAACCTCTCATATAGATTAGTCTATAGCTCCTTTCACCTCGAAAGCCTGAGGCATATACAAGATTTCCCATACACTCGACCTAGTTGCCACCATGACACTGTAATGCCCCGACTTTGAAATAATTAAGCCTCACGGTATAAAAAGGTAATGAAACCCGAATTTAAAATTTTATCACAAAAACTAATCAAAAGATTAATCAAAACTAAACTTTGCTAGAAATATAAACCAAAATATATCATTTTTCCTGTAAAATAAATCCCAAAAAATACTCATTTATGTCGTAAAGGATACCTAAAAGATACTCAACAAATCTCCTTTTAAAAAAGAATTAACCCTTCTATTTGCATGCATCGCATTCATTACAAGAACGATGCGAAATCGACCCGTGAAATGCAACGGAGACTCAACCCAAACATGAAAGAGGTTGTGTTAAATGAGGTCGTGAAACTATTAGATGCGGGTATTATATACCCCATATCTGATAGTAAGTGGGTGAGCCCATCCCAAGTCGTCCCTAAGAAATTTAGGCTCACCATTGTGCAAAATGAAAAAGGAGAGTTGATACCTACTCGCACCATCGTAAGCTGAATGTTGCCACTAGGAAAGACCACTTTCCGCTGCCCTTCATTGACCAGATTTTAGAGCGTCTAACAGGTCATAGTTACTACTACTTCCTAGATGGTTACTACGGGTATAACTAGGTGCCCGTTTATCCCGAGGACCAGGAGAAGACCACCTTCACCTGTCCATTTGGCACCTTCATCTATCAGCGTATGCCTTTTGGATTATGCAATGTACCCGCAACTTTTCAACAGTGTATGATGGTTATCTTCTCTGACATGGTTGAGAAATTCCTAGAAGTATTCATGGATAACTTCTCTGTGTTCGGGTCCTCAATTGACAATTGTCTCCAAAATTTGACAAAGGTTCTCAAGCGATGCATGGAGATAAATCTTGTGCTTAGTTGGAAAAAGAGCCATTTCATGGTTCAACAAGGCATTGTGCTGGGGCACATTGTTTCAAAAAGGGGCGTAGAAGTCAACAAAGCCAAAGTCAACCTCATTTCAAAACTTTCTCCCTCTGCATCTGTTCAGCCTGTCAGTTCTTTCTCAGGGAATACAGGTTTCTATCGTAGATTCATAAAGGACTTCTCTAAGTTCTCCAAACCACTCTGCAATCTTCTCACGAAAGACGCACCTTTCATCTTTATGAGTCCTGCCTTCGAGCTTTTGAGCAGCTCCGAGACTCCTTATTCACTGCACCCATTATGCAGTCACCAAATTGGTCATTACACTTCAAGATCATGTGTGATGCTTCGGGTTATGCCGTAGGAGCTATTTTAGGTTAACGTGTCAAACGTCTCCCTCATACCATCTACTATGCCAGTAAGACCCTCATTGACGCACAGTTGAATTATATCACTACCGAAATGGAATTACTGGCCGTAGTCTTCGTACTCGACAAGTTTAGGTTCTATCTCTTAGGCTTGAGGGTTATCATCCACACCGATCATGTTGCCCCCGACACCTGCTGTCCAAAAAGGAAACTAAGCCCCAACTCATCCGTTGGATTCTTCTCTTTCAAAAATTTAACTTAGAGATCCGTGATAAAAAGGGAACTAAAAATTCCATAACTGACCACCTCTCCCACCTTATAGTTGCCCCATTTAGTGACTCCACTCCCTTACGAGACTCGTTTCCAGACGAGCAATTCTTTGTAGTCACCGACACCCATCTTCTATGGTACGTCGACATTGTCAACTATTTGGCAGCAGGACGCATCTCCTCTCATTGGTCCATTGTTAATAAGGATCGATTTTTTTCCCAAGTCAAATACTATTTTTGGGAAGACCTAAAACTCTTCAAATACTGCTCTAACTAGTTAATCCGTAAATGTGTCCTTAAATCCGAGGCAGCCAGCATTCTAACCTTTTGTCACTCTCTTGCCTGTGGAGGACACTTCAGTGGCAAGAAAACCACAGCAAAAGTCCTCCAGTTCGGTTTCTTCTGGCCCACCCTATTTAAAGATGCCCACAACTTCTGTCGAACCTGCCTTTGCTGCAAGCAAACTAGCATAATCTTCTCCCGGGACATGATGCCCCTAAACCCTATTCTTATTGTTGAACTTTTTGACGTTTGTGGCATTGACTTTATGGGACCCTTTCCACTGTTACATGGCTACGAGTACATCTTAGTATAAGTGGATTATGTGTCAAAATGGGTCGAAGCAGTGGCAACCAAATCAAATGACCACAAGGTGGTGGCCAAGTTTCTTCAATCTAATATATTCAGTTGATTTGGTTTTTCACGAGCTATTATCAGTGACGGGGGCACACACTTCCTAAATAAACACTTCTCAACCCTGCTCCACCATTATTCCATCACTCATTAGGTAGCTACTCCTTATCATCCACAGACTAGTGGTCAGGTTGAAGTATCCAATAGGGAAGTCAAGAATATTCTAACTAAGAATGCCCGTCCCGATTGGAAACAATGGTTCGAGAGGCTGGACGATGCCCTCTGGGCCTATTGCACTGCCTTCAAGACCCCCATAGGCATGTCTCCATATCGTCTCATTTTTTGGAAAGCATGTCATCTTCTAATAGAGTTCGAGCAGTAAGCATACTGGGCCATCAAAGCCTATAACTTCGATATGAATGATGCTGGTACCCACCAAAAACTTCAGCTTAGCGAGCTCGAAGAAATTCGTAATGAAGCTTACAAGAACTCCCACACCTACAAAGCTCGAATGAAAGCTTTTCACGACAAATATATCCATCTAAAGTCATTTGCGCCAAATCAAAAGGTGTCGTTGTTTAATTCCAAGTTACGGCTTTTTCTGGGTAAACTCCAATCAAGATGGGAAGGCCCCTTTGTGGTGACCCACGTCTAGCGTCACGGTGCCTACCAACTGCTCAACCCTCACTCGGGTAAGCGTCTACTAGTCAATGGCCAACGTTTGAAATCGTACATCGACGGTATCTCTGTCGACCCTACTATCGAGTCCACCGACCTAGTTGGTCCTGCACACGAGACTCATTGACCGAGCATCATGTCTGGTTGAAGACATTAAACTTAGCCCTACTAGGAGGGAACCCATATTTTCTTTGGTAGTAATAGGGAAAGAGTAAAAAAAAAACTATAACCAAGCGAAATGGGATAT
This sequence comes from Heliamphora exappendiculata, assembly GCA_034768845.1. NCBI lineage: Eukaryota > Viridiplantae > Streptophyta > Magnoliopsida > Ericales > Sarraceniaceae > Heliamphora > Heliamphora exappendiculata. The sequence goes on along the minus strand of JAOTRH010068427.1, from coordinate 2,792 downwards.
CCCTTCTTGACATACGCGACGCCTCAGCTCCTCAAAGCATTAATTGCTATGTTCCTCCATCTAGACAGATGTACTTGCGTCCGAACAGAAAACCAATGGCCATGTCCTTTCGAACCCCTGGCTGACACGTGGCACCTGCCTTGTCAACTTCCGTCCGAATGCCCCTTATTCCGTCAGGATGAAATCAAATTGAGGTGACGTTTTTAGCACCTTCCATTAACGCCTTTTGCATCGTAACTCTTCCCCTTTCCCGTCGATTCAAATTCTGTCCGGATGCCCCTTCTTACTTTTGAACGAAAATACTCCAGTATCTTTTGCATCTGGCGCCGTCCAGACGGCAAACCTTCTAGCCTTAGTTCGTTCGGACGCTGTCCGAACACCACGCACACCGTCCAAACGTGCCTCATCTGTCCAAACGGAACCCACTGAATTCTATAAAAAAATAGGCTCTTCTTCTTTTCCTTCCATATCAAATCGTCACACCTCTTCTCTCTTTTCTCTCTGACTTTCCACCTCCTTTAACTCCCCGCCCATGGCTTCCTCATCCCATCACCCCTACCAAGAGGGGCCGAGGCTTCAACTATGCCTCCTCTGCAGCACCTGCCACCCAGTGGGCAGGCCAAGAGCTCTACATCTTCACCACCTTCCTAGTTGGTGATAGCGAATTTTTGCAACCTGACAACTATACCTCCTAAGGCATACGTCTGATGGAATCATGCTGCATCATCGGCCTCTGTGGCCCCTTTCCACTGCCCTACTCCCGCTTGGTTCAACTCTTCTACCAGAACCATTGGCGGATAGGCGACAACAGCCGCGATTCCCTCCTTGCCTACTTTTAAACCACTAACAATGGCGTCGCCTTCTCCTTTGGCGTCAACCACATCGCCACCGTCCTCGGCTTCTTTGGCACCAAGAACGTCGAGGGCCACGACAACCTCCCCACTATCCCTAACTCCATCAGCCACACCGACATGGCCTTCGCCATCTCCGAGGGCCGCACCACCCCTGGGGCCACCTTTGCCCACTATGGCGATGTCGCCGGACCCTTGTGGTTCATTGATATTGTCCTGCGAAAAAATGTGTTCCCCATGGACCATAAGGATGAGCGCCAACATGCCTTCCTATAGACCCTCTATGCCCTCCACGCTAGCGCTTCAGTCTCTATCCCCCGCTTCATACCGGATGACATGCTGAAGTTCATCACCTTGCCTTGCCCCAACCACCTTCTCCCTCACTCCAACCTCATCGAACCCTTTATCCTGGCCGCCACCACCTCTACCCTTCATCTTTTCCTTCTGTCCCCCTTCGAACGTTTTATCCCGATGGTGAACATCTACACCTAGGCAACTTAGCGTAAGAGCCACCTCGCTTTGAGTAGGGGTGCCAACCCCGAACATCCACCGTCCTAGGAGTTGGGCAGCCACTCTGGCTCAACGCTTGCGTCTTCCTCCTCATTGCCTTCCTTCTCCACCTGGTCCTTAACTGAGGCCATCTATAAGGCCTTGAACGATCTGTTGGACTAGTTGGAAGACGGGCAGGCAACGCTGGAGGCGGGCTAGGCTACGCTGGAGGCCACATTTACGGCCGGCCTAGCACAGAACGAAGAGCAACTCTCAGCAGTGCTCCGTCACTTTAACCTGGCTCCTTCGCATGGACCTCCTCCCCCCCGCCCTCCTTATTGATGTTTTTCTTTCTTCTGCTTTCTTTCTTTTCTTTTTCTCTTTTTTTTTCAAGTTTTAGATTTTTCTTCTTGTTACCTACATTAGACCCACCGTCAGTAGACTCTTAGGGCATTTTTCTTTTGTTGTTCTTGTATTTTCTTTTTCTTTTTGTCTATGTAATATTCACAGTTCACAATTAATAAATATCAACAATTTTTGTTATTTTTACTTGTCTTTATCTGCTTTATTTCCTACTTTGTGGATATTCTAGTGTTTATTTACAGATGTTATATTTCAAGATTACTTTATTTCATGAAAACCTTTTTTCCCTCTTGTTTCATTGTGTTCGCACTATGGACGGTGCAATATGCAAGTTGAGGGGTGTTATTGTGTTCATTGCCAAACTATGAAGTGTATGAAAAAAATTTAAAAAAAAATAATAATAATAATAAATAAATAAAAATTTGAGAGGTTTAAAGTTTAGTTGTAAATCTACTACCTTAGATAAAAAGGAATACAATAGTTTTGGTCTACTGTTGTAATTGTAATAAATAAATCATGAAATTGTATACTTAACACAATCTGGCACTATACACTTAGCTGTTGAAAATGATCTTTATGCTAATAAATATTTATAGTAAGAATGACTTGAAGAAACAAAGGTGGAGACTTAACTCAGTGAGTCTTTGAACTAGTGATTCTTTTTTAGAGATGATTACTGCATTTACTTTTTTTTTTTATTCAGCGTGCAACTGTTGTTGTTTAATTTCGTAGTTCATTCTTTTGGCCAAAAAATGAGAATTTGTTATGTGGGTTGAATTTAAAATTTTCTAAAAATAAGGACTGCAAAAATTTGGTTAAACTTGGGAAAAGATTTTAGGCCATATTTATATATTTGAGCCTATTCGTATTTTTTTATTCAATTGACCATAGTTCCACCTTTTTTAGTCTTATACATGTAAGTTTTTTTCTTATTCTTCTGTTATATCTTAAAATATTATGTGAACAAGTTAAGTGGTTATATGAGTATAATAAAGTCTATAATTAGAAATTGTGAAAAAGTCTGTAAAAAAAACAAAAAAGAGTGAAAAAAATTGAAAAGGGGGGGGGGGGGGGGGGGGGGGGCGGCAA
>JAOTRH010068386.1:0-18069 GCA_034768845.1 Heliamphora exappendiculata | reverse complement strand
GTTGTTAAATTTGTTTTACATATTTTTAATCTCGTTTACAAATAAAAACGGAAATTAAAAAATTAATTTATTATTTTATTTTTTAAATAACTGAGATTAAAATATATATATAATTTCAGTTTATATGAAAATCGAGATTAATATTTTTTTTATTTTTTTAATTATGTTTTAATAAGAAATTGAGATTTTTTAATTTTTTAAGTGAAATTTTTATTTATTATTGTAGTAGTGAAAAGAGTATCTTCCACAAGAATTATATTTTGTTGTTTGGCAAGCTGGGAGGGGAGACCTCTATGTGTAGTTTCCTAATATAGATGGTCCATGCAATGAATCTGAAAAAAGACAGCTATGGGAAGATATTCTAGTTATCAAAAGGGGCTCAATAGTCCCTTGATACATTAGAGATGATTTCAATGAAATTACAAGGATAAGGGAAAGAGAGAGAATTTAGAGCTTCCAGAGGTATAGCACTATTCAAAAAGTTTGTCGGTGAAATGGAAATTATGAATATCTTTATGATAGAAAAGAAATTCACATGGTCCAACTTTCAAGTGGAATAGAAACAAAGCAAGTTGGATAGGTTCTTAGTTTTCAAAGAGTTATTATCCAAATTTGGTTAGAAACAATGAGGGTTGCCTAGATTTCTATCGGATCACTGTCTCATACTTCTAGGACCATACAAATTGAATTGGGGCCCTTGTCCATTTTGATTTTTTTGACTCTTGGCTCAATCAACCAAACTCAAGCAAAGTGATCAAAGAAGCTTGGAGTAGAAATTTTCATCAAGGATGGACTTGCCATACTCTAATGCTCAAGCTGAGAGTTATTAAGCAAGGCATACAACAGTGGATGAAGGAAGAGGATATTCAAAATCAAAAGGAGTGTTAAATCTTTGGCTGCTGAGCTTGAGAGGATAGATAGCATTAGTGAGGGGAGACCACATATAGAATCCGAAAGAACACAAAGAACTACTTTGAAAATGAAGGTTTGGGAGATCTCAAAAAGAGATGCGGTAAATTGGCGCCAACAGGTCAGGATTTCCTAACTGAAGGGAGGTGACTCAAATATCAATTTCTTTCATTTGAGTGCTAAAAAAAGATTATTGAGAAATCATATCAGCCAATTGGTAGTCGGTGACCGAACCATCACTAAGCCAGAGGAAGTAAAAGAAGAAATTGCAAATCACTTCTCAAACTTGTTTAGAGAACCCAATAGTCCCAATCCAAACATCCTAGGGGACTTGGGCAAAAGACTATCAGTGACCAGGGCTGAGTTTTTGGAAAAGACTTTTACAGAAGAAGAGATTTGTGCGGCAATTAGCAATTGTACAAGAGGAAAAGCACCAAGGCCTGATGGTTTCAATATCACATTTATTAAAAGATTCTGGGGTATGCTAAAACCTGAGATTTTGAGCTTAATGAAGGAGTTTCACATGAATGGTAGATTAACTAAAGAGATGAATGCTACATTTCTTGCGCTCATTCCCAAGAATGACAACCCCCAGAACCTCAATGACTACAGACCCATAAGTCTAATGACCTCTATGTATAAAATTTTGGCAAAAACTCTGGCAGAAAGATTGAAGCAGGTTCTACATGAAATCATTAATGAAAGTCAAACAGTCTTTGTTAAAGGAAGGCAGATTATGGATGGAATTCTCATTGCCAATGAGATCATTGATTATTGGAGAAAATAGAAGAAATCAGGTTTTGTTCTGAAGGTGGATTTTCATAAAGCCTATGACAACCTCAATTGAAATTTTATACTGGACATGATGGATAGCTTTGGTTTTGGGAAAAAATAGATCAATTGGATCAAGAGGTGTATATCATTGGTAACCCTCTTTATTTTAGTTAATGGTGGGGTAACTAAGAACTTTGCTATGGATAAAGGTATTAGCCAAGGGGATTCCTTATCCCCTTTCTTGTTTGATATAACTGCAAAAAGTCTTAACATCCTAATTCAAAGAGCCAAGGAAACTTCTTATCCCCTTTCTTGTTTGATATAGCTACAGAAGGTCTTAACATCCTAATTCAAAGAGCCAAGGAGGTTGGGCTTATAAAGGGAGTGAATTTTGGCAATAATGGTCTGAACATATCTCATTTGCAATTCGCTGATAATACTATTTTCTTTTGTCAAGATGACCTAAGGGAGCTAAGGAACTTTAAAAGAATTCTTAAGTGTTTTGAGTTGGTGTCTGGCTTAAAGGTGAATTATCACAAGAGTTTGATCTGTGGAATAGGAGTTGACGAAGATCGAACAAGCAATATAGCTGAAGATCTATGCTGCAAAAAAGATAATCTATCTTTCAAGTATTTAGGTCTACTCCTAGGTGCCTCACCAAGCAGAATGTCTATATGGGAGCATGTTATTGAAGCCTTCAAAAAGAAATTAAGAAATTAGAAAAGGAAGTATCTCTCTTTTACAGGTAGATTGACTCTTATCAAATCTCCCTATCTTCTACCTATCTCTTTTTAAAATGCCAAAAAAGATCAATTCCCAGTTGAAAAGGATTCAAATGAGGTTTTTATGGGGTGAGGAGGTGGGAGAAAAGAAACTTCATCTCATTGGGTGGGATAAGATCCAAACACCCATTATGAAAGGAGGTCCGGGAGTGGCTCCTCTTCAATCGAAGAACTCGGCTCTACTGTCTAAATGGTGGTGGAGGTGTGGTACAGAGAGGAAGGCACTATGGAGGTGTGTGATTTGTTCTAGATATGGTCTGAGTATGGGTGAATGGTTTCTTTGCTTAAAAAGGAGACCATAAATCTCTACAATCTGGAAGGCAATTGTAGACTTGGGTGAGCCAAAAAATAATGTATCACAGGTTATTCTTCATGAAAATTTATAATTGAAGGTGGCCGATGAAAGACAGATTAGATTCTGGTTGGATCCTCAGGCTGGCGGTAAAGCTCTAAAAGATTACTGTGGTAGGCTTTTTAACATTGGCTAACAAAAAGGTATAAATGTCCACTCAGTTATATCTATGGAGGAGCATGATAGATTAGGTGATGCTGGCAGGGGAGGAATTTTCGAGAGCTTTTTTAATGGAAAAAGGTATTATGGCAATCGATTCTCTACCGTGTGATCAATCAAGGTGTGAGTCCAAACAAAGATGATAAATTAGTGTAGAAAGGAGAAAATGAAGGAAGATTCTCAATTAAATTCTTTCTCAATCATCTAGAAGGAGGTAGAGCTTTGATTCTTAAAGATGCCTATGCTATCCAGAAATAGCCAGTGCCTCTAAAATGTAAAATATTTTACTGGAGAGCACTTTTGGGGAGAATTTCCACCAAAGATAACCTAGCCAGATGTAGGATCATAACACATGTAGAAAACCTAAGATGCGTTTTATGTGAAGGAGAGAAAGAATTAGTGGATTATCTCTTAATCTCATGCCCTTTTGCTTGGAAGACCTGGTGTGGTGTCCTGAATTGGTGGGAAATTTAATGGGTAACACATAACTCTCTAGTTGACCTGAAATTATGGTGGTTCAACATATCTCTTTCAAGAAGGTTAAAAAACAATTGTGGAGCGCCATGTTCTTTGCATCAATCTGGTCGATTTGGTTGGAAAGAAACAAAATTCTTTTTTACTAATTCTCAGAGCGATTGGGCAACCATGATAGATCTAATTAAACTGAGGACAGCTTTCTAAGTCAAAACAAAGTTCTGTTTGAAGGAGATTTCAACATTAGATTATGTATAAATTTTAAGAGGTGAGGGCCATGAATTTTAGGCAAAGGAGGAAGAAGAAGAAGGCGACCTAAGAGAGAAGAGGGGTTACAACTGCAAAACCAGTCCTTGTTTTGGTTTTTAATATCTGTAGAGAAGTTGAGGCTTATCACTTTTAAAGGGTGGTTTTATATCAATGGACTTTTTTGTTTTTGTTGGTTTGCATTGAGGGCTGATATGTTTACTATTGGTTGATTTTTGATAATTGCTGGTATGGGGATTGTCTTGTAGCAGGGCTATGGGGGTGGCTTTCTGAGAAGAAATTTGTAGCAGCAGCATCTTTGGGTGTTGTAGCTTTCTTTCTTACGATGCAGCTATTCCTTGATTTTGTTGTTTGTCATGCCTTGGGGGCCTCTCTGTTTGCTATATCTTGTGATGCTGAGATGGGAATTGCTGATATACCTCGGGTGTTGCTGTGAAGAGCAGTGGCTGAGATGTGGGGCTACTGCATTTTTTTTTTGCCTTGTTTTGAGTATGCTCAATGGCCCTTGATGTGTTTGGGACGATGTAAAGTCGTCGTTAATTGATAGAACCCCAAGTGCATGTTTTTGTTGCCTATTGGGGGTTGATTTGCTTGTTTTTGTTTGGTTTTATTTGGGAGTTGATGCTTTTGTATTTTATTTTTTTCTCTTGTGGTTGGTCTCTTGCCAACCACAGCCTTTCTGTACTCCTCGAAGACGTCTATTGCATCTTTTTAAGGGAGTTTTTTTCCTTTTAGATGCCTTTTATTATCTTATCTATATATCTTGGTTTTGCTGTTCAAATAAATAAATAAATAAATTGCTTGGAGCTACAAGATTGGCAAGGCCGGCTCTATTCACAATGATGGTACAAACTATTCATTTTGTAGATCCCGCAAGAAAAAATATTCATGTAAAAACCTATTTCCATCGAATATATCGATAGATATGAAAAAAAATATATTTTATTTTACAAAATAGATAATTTTTGTTTAAAATAACCTCTATTTAACTTTAAATTGTGCATTTTATATAGTAATTTTTTTAATTATATATTTACTAATGTTCGATAAAATTAAACTTTTACAAAATTTATTACGAGTCATTCTAAACTCATAAAATAAAAAATAATAATATGAAGAATAGCGTGTCCAAGTATCTTTCACCTTTTTTCCTTTAGTTTTTACTTCACCCAAATGGACCACTGTTTCACACACCTCGTGCAAGAACAAAGCTCGGGTGGGCCTCGTGCAAGAACAAAGCTCGGGTGGGCCAATGAGGGCTGCCGAATGTACCATCGCCCCCCTCAAGTTTTCCAAAATTGTTTTAATACACCTTTAATTTATATTTATTTTTACAATGTATATGGAATACTTTTAAATTTTATGAATTTATGAAGAGATTTATTATAGGAAATAAAAAGTATAGAGAATTAGAAATAAATTTAGTTTCTTATTTTATTATTTAAATTATAATAAGTTGTTTGAATTAATAATGAATAGATATGTAATATTACAAGATTAGTAATTATTAGGGTTTAAAATAAACTCCTCCTAAGATTTATCAAATAAACAATCGCAAATAAGATAAAAAACAAACACGAGAAAATAATTACACACAAGAAACATAAGATATACCTAATTCACCCAAGGCAAATTACGTCGACGGATATTTTCAATTTTTATTATGTTAAACAAATGTCTTGGTGCGATGGCATTCAAACACCAATCGAACAACTTATTAACACCACATGTTAGAATCTACAGGATGCTAGACCTGCTCGAGCACCAGCTTGCACCAACTTTTGAAAAATTCAGTGCTTGAGCACTCCATTAGCGCTCTGTTGGCGCTGCCCACTATTATTTTGTACTCAAGTGCTTGTCAGGCTCCACACATTTCAATAGTAATCTAATATAATTAAACATATTGTATATTTTCATTAATATATCTCTTTAATTACGTAAAATTGAGTATAAAATATAGACATTTTTCTTACCACTTGTTAGATCCAAACAGTGTAAATAAAACTTTATAAAACATATAATTCAATCTTATGTTCAATTTGATTAATAATCAAACGCGCACATATAGTTTATTTTACCTTTTATTTTGTGTCTACAATGGTAGGGTTGTAGCCATGTGATCTACAGGTCATAGATTCAAGGCGTGGAAACAGGCTTTTGCAAATGCAAGGTAATTAAGGCTGTATACTATTGACCATTTATGGTTCATCCTTTTGCCTAGACTCAACATACACGAGAGTTTCGTACACCAAGCTACCATTTTTTTAATCCCTCCATAGATCCTTAATCCAAGTACAACTTAAGCTTCAAATGTTATTTAGGTTAACTCTCAATTGTTTTTTGGATATTTTGTAATAGATCGATGTGTCATGACCTCCACATATTACTTCATAGCATCGATTCTAATTATTGGATATGCAAGTTTCATCTGTTCTTTCTTTGATTATAAAAATCATAGGGGTAGATTTATTTATGGTCCAATTTTGGAGAAATTTTCAATTATTTAATTTTTTTTATTTTTTGACTAATATTTATTTTTACTTTTTGGATCGTCAAAATTAAAAAAATAATTTTTTTATCAAAAGTAAACAAAGGTTTACTACAAGTAAAAATAAGTAACATAAGATCCGACTTATTAACTTATTTTAGTATATTTTTATCTTTTTTAAAATTTTTATTTATTTTTAGTCAAGAATTTTTTTACTTTTGTAATTTATCTCAATAGGAGTGTTGAATATACTAATCACAAAATTATGAATAAAATATTTTCTCTCTCTTGAAAAATATGGAGAGAGAGCTCTGTATTTATAGATACATAAAATTACAAAAATACAGATAGGATTATATTACAAATGGTATTTAAAATTTAAAATATAATATTTCAACAACCCCCCTCAAGATGCAGAATCCAATGATTGGATTTGCAACTTGTCTCGAAGTTGGTGAAAAGAGGTGGAAGGTAGAGCTTTTGGTAAGAATGTTGGCAATCTGATCTTTGGAAGAGACGAATTGAACTTGAATCTCTTTGTGCTTCACTTTGTCACGAACAAAATGAAAGTCAATCTCAACATATTTTGTGCGAGCATGGAAGACGGGATTCGCAGACAAATAAGTAGCACCAAGGTTGTCACACCAAAGAATAGGTGGTTGAGAAGTGAGATATCAAGTTCAGTTAATAGTGATATTAACCAGGAGATTTCAGCAGTAGCATCAGCTAGAGCCTTATATTCAGACTCAGTAGATGATCGCGCAACAGTGCGTTGTTTTTTGGATGACCAAGTTACTACATTATTTCCTAAGTAAATCGCATAACCATCAGTTGATTTACGATCATCCAAATAACCGGCCCAGTCGGCATCAGAGAATGCTTGCAGTTGTGAGAAGAGAGATTTGCGAAGCAGAAGACCAAAAGCAGATGTTTGTTTTAGGTAGCGAAGAATCTGCTTCACAACTTGCCAATGTGTATCTGTGGGAGAGTACATATATTGGCAGACTCAGTTAACGACAAAGGCTATGTCAGGTCGAGTGAGTGAAAGATATTGGAGAGAGCCAACAATTTGGCGATATAAAGTCGGATATTTAAATAGAGGCCCAACGGCAGCAGTCAACTTTAATGTAGTTGAGAGAGGTGTGTGAACTAGCTTCGAATGATCCATCCCAGATTTTTAAAGAATATCCAAAATATATTTATGTTGGGACAGAAAGAGGTCGTTGGATGTAGAGTGAACCTCGACTCCCAGAAAATAATGAAGGTGTCCAAGATCTTTGATGGCAAATTCCTCACCAAGAGAGGAGATAATATGGTGAATATGAGATGAAGAAGAACCAGTAATTATAATATCATCAACGTAAACCAAGATGAATATACTGACGTCAGCGTGATGATAAATAAATAATGAGGAATCAGATCTAAAGGCATATAAGTGAATGGATTGAAGAAAAGTGATGAGACAAGAAAATCAAGCGCGGGGTGCTTGCTTGAGACCATAAAGAGACTTGTGAAGCTTGCACACATAGTCAGGATGATCCAAATCAATAAATTCGGGGGGTTGATGCATATAAACTTCTTCATTTAAGACTCCATGATAAAATGCATTATGAACATCCAATTGGCGAATAGGCCAGCCTCGAGAGATAGCAATGGATGGTACAGTCCGAATTATAGTAGGTTTGACAACAGGACTGAAGGTTTCAAAATAGTCGATACCTTCTTGTTAATGAAAACCTTTTGCCACCAAACGGGCTTTGTAACGTTCGATGAACCGGTTTGCATGACCTTTTGCCACCAATTTACACCCAACAATAGTGGAATGAGGAGGAGGGGTTGTAGACTCCAAGTACCATTACGAATAAGGGCGTTGATTTCAGCAGCGTGATGCCATAAAGGGTTTTTGTTAGCAAGTGTAAAACAAGTGGGTTCAAGAGTAGAAGTAGTAGCCGAATTGGAGGGCGAATGAGAAGATGATTGGGTGAATAAAGCATTTGGAGGAGTGGACATGTGGTGAAGAATCATTAGGTGAGTTCGAGTAGATGAGGGATTGGAATTAAAATGTGGTCGGTGATTTAAATCAACAATAAGGTTAAGGCCTTAAGTAGTGGAACCGAATTAGTGGAAGAGGAGTTGGCTTAAAAAACATGAGATAGAAGGTGGGTTTGGGTTGGGTTAGGAAGGGACCTAGTAGAGGAATTGGGTACAAGGGTTCGGTTAGTGGAGAGGGGCAGACCCGATGGGGGAGATCTCGGAGGTGAAGTAGATGGGAATCCCTGATTGGAAGGGAATGGAGCAGATAAGGATTGGGGGACTGGTTGAGTGGAAGCAAAATTGGGGAGATTAGGTGTGGAGGATAATCCATCCGCCGAAGTGAGTGGAGATGGATTCGGAATGGAGGGAGTTGGGAAGGACATGGATGAAGCTGTAGTTGGCAACAATAGTGGAGAATGAGCCGAAACTGAAGGTGGATAGAGGTAGCGGCGGAGGTGCGATATAGAGGGAGGAGGGCGCAGTGGACGACGAGGTGGACGGGATGGGGCCGAGAGAGAGGTAGTAGCGGATTGAGTGGGTGAGCTGTGAGTTAGAGATATGGGTGACCGATTGTCCAGGGAGGGATAAGGGATTTGAATGGAAGGAGATGATGGCCGAATCAGTGGTGTTTGAATGCGTGGCTGAATTGGAGGAATTTGAGATAAGGATTCGCTGAAGATGACAAAAATTGAGGGATTGAATGTGTGAGAGATTGATTTGGGGCAGGTGGAGAAGAGATTGGAGGAGATAAGCCGAATCCGGGTGGATGTATATTGGAATTGAATAGAATCGAGTTTGGGGAAGTATTCATTTGGGATAAGCTAGCTAAATTGGTTGGCTGAGATGGGGGGATGATTGCCGAAGTGGGTGGAGAAGATATCAACGATGGATTTGAGTGGAGGGAATAGGAGGAAATGGGGGTTGGTGGAGGATGAATATGGAGAGGGAATATGGAAAAGGGGGAAGGCAATGTGGGAGAAGAATTTGAGGGGATATTCTGACAAATTTCATGAGAAAAAAAAAATTGATTTTCATCAAAACGAACGTGACACACTATGTAAACACGATCGGTTGTAAAATCAAGACATCGATAGCTCGAGTGAGATGGACTGTAACCAAGAAAAACGCACGGTGTGGAACGAAACAAAATTTTATGTGTACGATAGGGTCGAAGATAAGGATAACATAAATAACCAAAAATTTTTAAGAAATGATGATCGGGAGACCGTTTAAACAAAAGTTGTAGTGGTGAAAGATTATGGGAGACACGAGATGGCAGACGATTTATTAAGTAGACAGCAGTTTCAAAAGCAAAGTGCCAATATTTGTGAGAAACATAACTATGCGCAAGAAGAGCAAATCCTGTTTTTACAATATGACGATGCCGACATTCAATTAAACTGTTTTGCTCGTGAGTGTGAGGGCATGGTAACCGATGAATAATACCAAAATTCTAAAAATACGTATGGAGTTTACGATATTTACCACCCTAACCGGTTTGAACAGATTTGATTTTACGAGAAAATTGACGTCCAACCATGGTAATAAAATGCGTGAACAAAGAAAATACATCAGATTTATTAAATATTGGAAAATACCAAATATACTTTGTTGAAGCATCCATAAAGATTACAAAGTATTTATGGCCATCGGTAGACGGAATCGAGGAAGGCCCTCATACATCATTGAAAATTAAATCGAAAGGATCTAAACTTTTACTCTCAGTACAATGCAGGAAAATGCGAGAAGATTTGCTAAGTTGACAAGCGTGACAAATGGTTCCGGGACATGATTTAGGAGAAGAAAAAGGGAGAGCATGAGCTTTGACGACTTGACGAAGGACACGTTCATGAGGATGACCGAGACGATGATGCCAGTGATGAAGAGGGACACATTCGGAGGACAGTGCCAGAGGAGAGGAGACCGATGATGAAAGTTTGTAGAGGCCATCTTCATTCTTGTCGTGAAGAAGTATTTTCTTGGAAGCTTGATACTTAACAAGAAAATGAGACGGGTGAAATTCGAAGAAAACATTATTATCTTTGGTAAACTGATGAACATAAAGTAAAGATTTAGTAAAAGAGGAGACATGAAGAATAGTAGGAAGAGGAAAGGAAGAGGTGGGAGAGTAAAGAACAGAAGAACCAATGTGTGAAATGGGAATACCGTGACCATTACCGACGTGCAGTTGAGAGTTCCCATGACAGTCTTCCACATTAGAGAGATTGGCAATATCCGGAGTAACATGATATGTAGCACCAGTATCAGGAAACCAATCCATTGGAGCAGGTGCTGGAGAGTCGTAAGTAGTGAGATGAGCACTGGGATTAACATGTTGGTTAAACCGATGGTAGCAGTGAGTAGCAGTGTGGTTGGTTAGACCACATATTTGATAGCAAGTCCGAGTATCAGATGATGGGAGAGGCAGAAGGCCAGCATAATTAGAGCGATTGCGACCACGACCACGAGAGCGAGAAAAGCCAGAAGAGCTCCGATTATTGCAAGACTAATTATCACGAGGACGGGCTGTGGTCTGAGTAAAGTTGGCTTGAGGAGAAGCCGAAGATGAGGATATGAAAAGCATGGAGTAAGCATTTTTGTGGAGAAACTCATGACTGAGTAAGAGGTTATGAAGTTCAGAGAAGGATACTGGATCCAAACGGGCAGCAAATGTAGTAACAAGATCACAGAATTCAGGTTAAAGGCCTTTGAAGACATAGAGATTGAATTCGGCAGGTGAGAGAGGCTTCCCAACGGCAGTGAGTTCATCAGCAATGGTTTTGGCTTCATGAAGATACGTGGTGACGGAACGATCTTTCTGTTGCAAACTTTGAAGATTCCAATGGAGTTGAAGAATCTGGGTCTGAGATGTTGAAGCAAGAAATGTTTCAAGGGTAACCCAAATCTCATGAGAGGTGTTGAGGCCAACAGCAAGGGTTAATATTTCATTAGAAAGAGAGGAGATCAAAAGACTCATGATGAGTTGATCTTGAGCTATCTAAGCAGTATGAGCTGGATTAGGGGAGGAAACACCATTCAGTAAGGTGGTGGGGGTGGGCATGAGAAGGTGTCGTCAACAAAATTAAGAAGATTTTGACCACGAAGATATGGAGACAGTTGAGTTTTTCAATAGAGAAAATGTTTGGAGGTCAGTTTGATGGAGATGAAGTGATGAACATTGTTAAGAGAAATGAGTTGAACAGAAGTGACTATTTGAGATTGTATTGTGGTTGTTGAAGAAAAAGATATGTTGACATTAGATGGCTCTGATACCATGTTGAATATACTAATCACAAAATTATGAATAGAATATTTTCTCTCTCTTATAAAATATGGAGAGAGAGCTCTGTATTTATAGATACATGAAATTATAAAAATACAGATAGGATTAGATTACAAATGGTATTTAAAATTTAAAATATAATATCTCAAGGAGGAACCGGAAAATTATAGTAATTTGATTAAAAAAGGAGAAAAAATAGTTTGCTAATAGCTAAAAATAATAAAATAAAATAAATAAATATGACATTATTCCAAATGGATCTATGTGTACAAATTAAATCAATTTGGCAACTTGTTTAGGGGTAGACTTTCTTGATTTGATATGCACTTACCACATGAGCATTTATACCCACAGCATTTTTTTTCCTTTTATTATTGTTTCTTAGACTGATATTTATTGGCCTCACCCTCTGATTATCTAGTTGATATTAACTTTAATAATTTGAATTACTCAAGATTTTTATGCAAAATTATGTGATGGTTCATTGATTTAATCTATCTGGCTTATTTTTTTGCAATTTCTTCATCTTTTAGTTATGAAATTTTTTTTAAAAATAAAATCATTAGGATGAACTAGAAAATAAATAATTTTCATTAAAAGATGAAAAAGTCCAAAAAACTAAAAAAAAAAAAGATAATATGTTAAATTAATTTTTATTTATTTTTATTTTTAGTTGATGTTTTTTCAAATACCATGAATTTATTTCCCCATTCCTTGCCTCAAAGACGGATTAAAGAAAAATAAAAAAATGACAAAATAATAAAAAATTAGGAACACAAATTTGATCCCAATAAAGGCTATAAATCAAAGCTTAATACAATTTTTACCTCAAGACAGTACTTTTTGAACCCACTACGTACTAAAACATAAATTTTTGAATACGTGTACTTATTTGCAAATTACAAGTATCGGTTAAGTTAGTGCGTTTTCAGCGAAGTTGAACACAAGACTTCTAAATTTATGACTAATCCTGGTGACGTTCTTAACTGGTTGAATTACCCTAGCGAATTTTAATATGTACAGTTTTAAGTAATAATAATGAAGAATCTTCATATATATTTTAATTTTAAATAAAATTCTAAATAATTATTTTTAAAATTTTTTGAGTTGGTTTCTAAATCTTCCTCTATTTAATTTTATAAAAAATTTATGTTTTTAATATTTTGAGTTGATAGCCAAATTGTAGATAAAGCCAAAGCTGGTGGGAATAGAAGAAAAAACATGCAAAGGCAAAGGTGGGCTACGTGGGCCGACTTCTAACAGATGAGTTTAAATGCCAAGTTGCCAACACACAAATCCCAAAAGCCAACTTATTATTATCCCCTCATTGTCCCTATCCTCACCTGTTTTTCCCCTCCAATGACTCATCTTAAATCCCGCATTTAAGATTTTTTTTCCGTCCTTTTTTGACCTCTTATTTTTTCAATTATTCCATAACGCAGAAAAAGTGTAGGTACACATAATTCAATCAAAAAATCAATTACAATTATAATTTAAGTTATTTATATATTTACAGAACTTTATATATATTATGAATTTTATATAGATTCGGTATACGCAATCTGTGTATAAGTTAAGTGTGTAAAAATTAAAAAGATTAAAATAAATGAAGTAATAGAATAATAATTTTAAGATAATGGAAGAAAAATTTAAAAGAGTTTTTTATGACAGATAAATCAGCTCAAGACATGGTCTTTTAGACCTACCTCTAAACCGTAAAATCTTCGAATACCTACAATCACCCACCAACCACAGGTATCGGTTAATTCACGGCGCTTCTAACTAGAGTCGAACATAAGATTTCTGGATTTACGACTAGTCCCAGTGACGACCTTAAACCGCTGGACTACCCTGACGAGTTTAAGAGATTTTTTTGTGCAACATAAAAATCGACACAATTTCAAATAAAAGTAAAACCAAGTAGGTGTTCTTTTTTAATATAATAGCATAGAGATAATGGGAGAAAAAATTTTAAGGGCCATTTTTGTCTAACATAAAAATTCACACAGCTTCAAATAAAAGTAATACCAAATAGGTACTTTTCTTTAATATAATAATAACTAACGTATGAGCACAAGCATTGTGTGTGCAACTCGAATTATTTCTTAAATAATCTACACATACAGAATAAATAATTATCAAATCTAAAAGAAATCTAGTAGTTATATTCCGGATCGATGCGCAAAATTATCTTAAGAGAAACAATTTAGATTGAGATGAAAAATTAAAAAGATACAGGTTATGTCGTAGAGAGAGAGGAAGTAGACCGTTATATGCTATTTTTTAGAGAGAGAGAGAGGGAATAGATAATTGTACGTAGTTGAGAGTAGTTTAAAAAGTAAGAAGGTTCTATACAACTTTAATTTTGAGAAACACTAAAGGAGTACTTTTCATTTATTAGATAGTATAGATAATATAAATATATATAGCAGAAATCATTTTTTGTGATCGATATTGTGGTAATTAGTTTGTGTATAGTGCAAATTTGTTCACCCGCTCTAAATATGGATAAAATTACCTCTCATTAATTTATTAACTTTTAATAGAAATAAGTCCCACCACTTATACAATTAAAGAAGAGAGAGAAACCACATTTATGGAATTAGTTTCTATTTTTAAAATTTAAAATTGTATAACTTTTATTATATATATTTTTATTTAACAATATTTTTATTTTTAGAACCTTCTTATAGGGATCTATAAAATAAGATCTATATTGTATATGAACATTAAAAAAATAAAAAATAAAAAATTTTCATCTTCACAATAAAAATGATAATCTTCTTATTTACACAAATGAGGAATAAGAAATTTTATATTTTTAAACTAGTAAATGAATAATGAGACAAATCACAATAAAAAAGAAAATAATTTTTTTTTCTGTATATTGTAATTTTTATCTAATTTTTAGACATTAATTAATAAATCACAAAAAAAAACTTCTCATTATATTTAATGAGAAAATATATAAAAAAATTTATTAAGACACTTAACGATATTCTATTAACTTAATAGAAGTTAAGATATTTTTAAAAAATATAAAAAAAAACTCATGTAAAAAAACAAAAAGGCAAAAATCTTTTAGGTTGCCAGGCACGACTTTTTGATTTTTTGAACTTTAAGTAAAAAAGCTAAATTTTTGGCTTTATTTAATAATATTTTTATTTTTAGAACATTCTTATAGGGATCTATAAAATAAGATTTATATTGAATATAAAAAAAAAAAGAAATTCTCATTTTTGCAATAAAAATAGTAATTTTCTCATTTGTACAAATAAGGAATGAAAATTTTTATATTTTTAAACTAGTAAATTAATAATGAGACAAATCACAATAAAAAAGAAAAAAAAATTATTTTTCATTATATTATAATTTTATTTAATTTTTAGACACTAATAATAAGTTATCTAAAAAAGCTTCTCTTTATAAGATAAGATAAAGAACAAAAGTTTTTTTTTTCTTTTTTTAAATAATTTTTTCATTTTTAGTTATATATTTTTTGCTTTAGACCACTAAAGAAGTATACTTTGGCCTTGTTTGGCAATCGACTTTAAATTGAAAATCTAACTATTTTGCTTAAAATTCAAAAAGTCGAAAAATTCCGTCTGCCAACGTAAATGATTTTTGCCTTTTCATTTTTTTCCATGACTTTTTATATATTTTTTAAAAATCTTACCTTCTATTAAGTTGATGAAATATCGTTAAGCGTTTTAATAAATTTTTTTTATATATTTTCTCGTTAAATATAATGAGAAGTTTTTTTTTGTGACTTATTAATTAATGTCTAAAAATTAGATAAAAATTACAATATAATAAAAAAAATTATTTTATTTACATTTTTATTGTGATTTGTCTTATTATTTATTTACTAGTTAAAAAATATAAAATTTCTCATATCTCATTTGTGAGAATGAAAAGATTATTATTTTTAATTTAAAAATGACAATTTTATTTTATTTTTTTAAAATTTTCATATCAAATATAGATATTATTTTATAGATTCCTACGAAAAGATTTTAAGAATAAAAATATTATTAAATAAAAATTATATAATTTTAAATTTTAAATTTTAAAAATAAAAACTAATTCTATAAATGTGCGTTCTATCTCTTTTTTAATTGTATAAAAATTTATTAAAAATTAATAAACTAATAAAAAACAAATTTACTTATTTTTACTGTGGATTAACAAATTTGCACCCAGTCAACTTGTTTTAAAAGTCCAATCCTTTATTATTGGCCCAAAGTTTGAGGTCAAAAGAAGTGAGAAAGAACAACTTTGTCAACCACCCAATGTGCTTTCAACATGTCACCTAAAACCATCTTCTCTCTTGACCCACTTGATCAATAATTACTTTTATCTTTATCTCTTTGCAAGATTAATTTTGGTGGAAGGATTAATTTTATGAAATAAAAATATTAAATATTAAAAAAAAATACTTTAAATTTAAAGCGATTGATTAAGATTCATTTAGACATGATATACAACTTATTAAATTTGAATTTAAACCTTACACATTACTTTTGAAGTAAAATTAAGAGTATACTTTTTAGGTACATAAATTTTTCATTTATGAAATTACTAAATACTAATGTATTCAAATTCTAGTACTTGAATTATTACAAATAACTTTAATAGTATAATTAATTTTGTTCCAAACTGTATTTGAGTAGAGAAAGTATAAAGTGGGATAAAAAATAAAATATATTATTTATGTGAGAAAAAAATAATTTAATTTCACTCCCGTAATATTAGAATAATCCGCCATATGGAGTATAAAATCGGTTGAGGGTCTTGGATCAATCCTTTTAAATCATACATGAATTATACGGTACTATTCTCACATATCTAACGGCGCGTTTGGGCTAAAAAAAAGCTTAAGTTTTTTTCTTATCTCGGTAGATTTTTTTTATTTTTACAGTTTCTTATGACGGGAAGACTCTAGTATAGTAAGTAAATCCCTTCGGGTTTAAATTGAAAAAAGTTTACTAAAATTGAAAAAAAGTAAAAAATAAAACCTTATTTAGGCTCCGATTGGCCGTTAGCTTAAAAGCTAGTTTTTTTACTGCGTTTTTAACCAAAATGCTAAATTGTGTTCAAAATAGATTATTTGATAATTTAACTTTTAAGCTAATTTATTTTAAGTTAATTATTTAGGTAAAAAATTATATTTTTATACTTTGTTTAAAGTGAACAATTTTATATTTCTATATATTTAATATTAACAATTATATATAATTAGTAGTGATAGTAATAAGTATTGAATAAAAAGTATTATTATATTATAAAAATAAGTTGAATAGAATATTATGTGAATTTGTGTTTTGATTTGAATTTTTAATTTTTCAACCTTTTTAATTTTTTTTCAAACCATCAATCTTGAATTTTTAGCAAAAAAAAGTCAAAAGCTAAAGTTGCCAATTAGGGCTTTAAGTGGTATTCTCTCATCTTATCTGATTCTTTTAAAAAAATTTAGTCAATTTTTTATGTTTTTTTATTTCTATTAGTGAGATAAATTTAAAAAGTATATACTCATTTAAACTAATACTATAAAAAATTTATTAAAAATAAAAAAATACGTAAAAAACTAAATTAAATGCATACCTAAATCGAGAGTCATGCTTACTCATCACGGGAAAGAGAATTCGGAGCCACACTAATTTACTTTTTAAATCCCAACCCCCAAACATACCTTACAAAAAAAACCCTAATTCACCACCCTTTTCTCTTAAGATAACAGTGAGAGAGAGAGATTACTTTTTAAATCCCAAGCCCCAAACATACCCTATAAAAAAACCCTAATTCACCAACCTTTTTTCTTACTTGCCCCGTTAAGAATCTTAACATAACAGCGAGAGAGAGAGAGAGAGAGTACCCAAAACAACCGAGAAAGCATCCTCCCCAATTTACCATATAATCACATCCTTCACGGAATCCTAGAAATTCACCTTTCATTTCTTTCTATTTTCATTTTTATTTTCTTTCCCTTTTTTTTTGCTTTTCAGCTGTAATTACCAAGTCGTACTGATGCTCCAGGCATCGTCAGGGCTGTTGGGAAATTCTTCCGCCGGTGGTGGGGATTCTGCCACCATCATCACCACTGCCGCCGTAGCTGCCGCCGTGAATCTGACGAACGAGGGTGCTGGTGGTAGCGGCGGTGGCGGAGGAGTGTCAATTCCGGCAGTACCAGATGGGTTTGGCAAAGAAACGAGAGTTAGAGACGATGAGGGTGACCGGAATTTCGCCGGAAACCGGTGGCCGCGCGATGAAACTCTAGCTTTGCTCAAGATAAGGTCCGATATGGACGCTGCATTTCGGGACTCCCCTCTTAAAGCTCCTCTCTGGGATGAGGTTTCCAGGTTTGTACTTCACAATCATCTTCTTAATTGTCTTCAATTTTCTTAGGTTTTTTCTAGAGAGGGAAAGAGATTTGTATGCATGTCTGAGTTATATCTATAATCTATAATAACTATTAGTAACCTATAGTTTTTTATAGGAACTCTTTTATCTTTTATTCTCTCTCTTGATTTGGGGGGGGGGGGGGGGG